>WBNM01006516.1:0-42145 GCA_013399055.1 Ramphastos sulfuratus | reverse complement strand
ATCATTAAAGCTGTTTTAGTTTACCAACCCATAAGTCTCTATTCCTTATTCCCTTTCTCTTCCCCTTTGGAAAGAGTGTGGTTAATAGAGAGCATCTCTCATCCATCTAGTGTCTGGCCTAGACCTAACTCTTGACAATAACATCAAAACAGATAACAACAGAAAAGAGTCAGAAAATTTCTATTAAGGAAGAATTGATAATTAAAAAGGATGATTTTTTTTTTTAGTTGAAAACTGAAATTACCAGACCATGTATTTTCCACTTAAAAGATGCTTTTCAATTAGAATTATATTTTATGAACTCACTAAGGTGTTTTAATTTTAATAAACATTCATTTAAATACCCACGCATTACATTAAATTTCCTCTCTTATTTCCTTTAATTAGTGTGTCATTTTTCCCCTCGAAATGACTGAGATGAAACGCACAAACATTCCAGTGAATATTTATTGATCTTAAATTTTGATTTAATACTTTCTAAGTTTGGGGTTTTCATTGCAAATCTTTTTCATTGCTAATGGTTTATGTCCAATCTACTACATTAATTTCATCTTGAAAGTAGTAAAAAATATTATTAAACGAGTGACAAATAAAAATGATCTGTGAGCATAAGGCTCATATTAATTGCAGAATCAACATAATGTGACAATTTAAGCAATTTCTTATGAAACTGAAAAAGAGCATCAGAGGACAAAACAAACAGACAAAAATGGTCAATGACATATAGAAAAACTTCTGACATTTGAATAACATTTTTGGTATTTGTAAAGAATTTATCATCTTTTTAAAGGACTATGAAGTAGCTTTAAATTACATCTATTAAAATCTCATAAAGCAGAATGTTGCCTTAGGAAATAGATTGACTAAAAGAAGAAAACCAACAACCAAACAAAGTAATCAAGAGCAAATTTAAAGATGCTCTTAGAATTTCCAATTAAAATAATTAAAACAATTAGAGGCATGATACAAGGTATTCACTAAGATGAAATGAGCTGAAGTTGTTATTAAACTCAGCTAGTAAAAGATACTGGAACCATAAAGGGGAAAAGCCCATTCTGTTTTCCCTGTCCATGGAAAGAATGAGTTACAAACATTGTATAAACATTGTTTTCCTTCATCTCTTCATATAGCAAGTATCATGGTTAATCATATTTACCTCTGCACCACTCAGCTGAAAAACACAGAGGCATTACAGCACAGTACAAAAACAAAACCTAGGAACTTGAATCTTAAATAATTGTAAATACACCAACTCAGAAGTAAATTCTAAATCATTGTTAAAGAATCAAAAGTAACTCTTCTCTGTAATTACTTGAATGTTTAGGAACATTCTATTGTAATTCAAACAGTCTGCACTTTTAGATGTTTACAGCTTCTTCAGTTAATTTTTCAGTAAAGATATTCCTGAAGACAGTTATTTTCTATTCATCACATCAAAAGAGAATGTGGACTCAAGACTTATTTGACTTTTTTTTTTTTTTAAATAGTAGTTGTGCACGTCAGGACTATTCTTTGTTTATATTCTCTTGGGTATTGAACATTGTTCTTTTGGGGCTCAGATTTGAGCTTGGAATTTGGACGTGGATTGTTGTTATTGACCCTTTATAAATGATCAACTTTTCCATGATAAACAAAACAAAAAATGGTTAACTTATTCTCCACCTTCAAGTTTCTATACTTGAAAGTATAAATGCAAAATTCAGTACAAATGCAAAATCTGTTTCTTTCCAATTTTCACAAATTTTCATTTTTTCTTCCAACAAAGACATTATATCTTCCTTTGGGATAGACCTGGTTTAAAAAGTGCAACTGGTCTGAAAAAAATATTTATAAAGGAAAAAGTCCATTGAAATTGTAATAGAATTTGCCACTGTTCATTTTTCACATTCTTATTTTTTTTTTAAATCAATGTGTTAGTCACAGTTAATAAATGTGAACCAAGCTTAAGGAAAATGTGCCTTCCAAGATTCGGGTAAGTTTACAAACACTCTAAAAGCATGACAAAACCCAGACAAACTATAAAATTATTCCTGCTATTTGCTAGCTAGACTAATTTTAGTAACTTTAAAATAAACCACCTGTTGTCTAGGAAGTGAAAAGATTAATTTTTTTAGCATATTCTTGAAAAAATTATAAATCCCTTAAAATTAAAAAGAATCATTATCACAGATTTTCATACAGTTCCCCAATAATCTCTGATGATGATTCTGAAACAAAAAGTCTTACCTGAAGTGTACTCTACATGATATTTCTTTTGAATGAATGCTACTGTTTAAATGTTTAATGTTTGGTTTGGGCTTTTTTGACTGTTAGAGAATGTATTGCTCTGTTCACCATAGAGACTAATCCATACTCTGATGGATTGCTGAGTATATACTCACAAATGCTTCTAAAATAAAAATTGTTTTATGAAAAAATATCAAGCATTTCAACTAGATGAGTGGTCTTTATTTTTATTTTAACATCACAGAAGGAAAAGATAGGCAAACCTGAGAAGATCCTTTTTTTTTTTTTTTTTTTTAAGGGAACTATCTGAAGCAATGTTTAAGGGAATGGTCTATCAACTGGTACAAAATTAAGTAAGCTTAAGCAGGGAAAATAATAATTTGGACTTGACACTACAGCATGTTTCTTTTGTTTCCCTAATGGAAAGATTTTACTACCAGAAAGATGTGTTAAATATTGTATAAAGTCATTAAGTTTAGGGCAAATGACTTCAACCTTAAATTAATGTCTTACTGCACTTCAGTTACAACTTATTAATTATAGTTAGCTGTCAGAAGTTTGAAGACAACTGACATTGCCTTCGTTTGTGTTAATAAAAGAAATACATGAGCTACTGGATTCTGCCTTCATTTGTTTCAAAGGAAAATGCAGTCTTTAGTAGCTGATGAAAAAGACAAAATCTGCCCACAAGTGTTTTGTCTCCTGTTACTCCTCTGGTAGCCTATGATTAATCCTCACAGTGATCCACCATGCTCTTCTCCTAGGAAAACTTTGAATCCAGGTGAAACTGAAAAAGAAGGTATGATCCAATTTCGATCATCTAATTTTGATGTGCACAAAAAAACCCCCAACAACAACAAAAAAAACCACACAAAAAACCCCAGACACCCCCTCCACCCCCCAAACTCTCTTTTACTACACAATACTGCTGCAGTTACAAGTAAAGCAAAGAACCAGTCCAATAGTAAACAGCTTTGTGATAAGTTTCAAGTTTTTTTTCTCTTTACTGACTTTCTGGGCCTTCACATAACTTTGGGCAGCTGTCCTGCTGACAATTTCATTTTCTGTTGTTTGTTGAGTCTAATGCAACAGGGCACAGGAATTAATTTATTAAATGTAATGTTGCATGGTATATTGTAATCGAATATCAATACTACTGTTTTTCAATGTTAAAATATTTGTTAGATAATTCAGCTCTCAACTGTGCTGGCATCTGCTTCCATTTTGTGTAGCTGCTTTGTGACATAAAAAGAAGAAACATCTACCATGCAAAAAGTAATTTGTCTGATTTTTAGGAAAGAGTAGTCTCATATGTTTTTAAGCTTTACTAGATGGATAAAAGATCAGCCAACCCAGGTCGTACAACACTAAGATCTGTTCCAGATCAGTAAAGTGGATTTTATTTAATTTAGTCCCATTTTGAAAATAATTGTCACATTTTACATTATACATTTCTAATTTCAGTGCTCATGCCATATAATTATTCTGTATAATCAAACATAACTGGTGCTTTGCTACACTGAGCTACTGAATGAGTATTCTTGCAGTGAAGCTCGTATCTAACTATTTAATTATGTGCAGATCCATGATTGTAGAAATTTGATAAATCTGTAATTACAATGTGTACTTGCCTTTAACATTCATGAACAAATGACAGCAAAAGAAATAACACACATCAAGCAACAAAAAGGCCCACTGAAAGTAAATGGTATGCTCCACCAAGTTAGTGTTTACCATTTTGACCAGAATTCCAAGTCTGGTCTACTTCCAAACTGATTAGAAGTAAGTCCAGAAGCAGTTTCCATCCCCATAAAATCTGTTCTTTCCAAGCAGAAAAATTTTGTCTTGTTCTGTTACTTATTTAATTTAAAAAAAAAAAAAAAAAAATTCCAAATCAAGCAATACCCAGAAAGTCTGTGCCTTAGTGATTTAAACTCCTGAGTTGGCTCATGTGAATTTCTGATTACACACCACCATTTTCTTGTTTTTAATTACCATGACAGAAAAATATTTTAACTTCAGCTATAATTCTACTTTGAAACCACTATAGACTATCTTAGTAATATGCTTAAAGAAACAGAACATCAGTTCTTTAAGGTAAAACATCTTTTTAATGTGTCATTTTAAAAATACATAAAATAATGCCATCATGTATATTACAGTATTTCCAAAAGGCAGGAAAAAAAAATTTCAGTTCAAAAGTTAGGATGATCACAATCTGGGTTTAATTCCAATTTATTTTGTAAAATAACAACAATAAAAACCAATAAATGTATCTTGTCTGTTTTTCTAAACTGATTCACAATGCTTAAACTATACACGTGTTCTGAATTTGAAGGCATTGTAAGAAGATGCAAAAATGCTGAGCGATTAGATGGTGAGAGAAAGTTTTAACAAATTTGGTGGACATACTTATTTCCTAAAGAAACATCTGTTGACACTTTAAGAAGCCATATGTGGGGGAAAAAAAGGCAAGGAAAACAATTGGCAAAAAAAATAACAAAACACAACTGAAAAACTAACAAACTGAAAACCCCACTTTCTCTTAGGACAATGTTTTGTACATTAGTTTGGAACTTGACACATCCTTTTTCTACAACAGACATTTTTCTACAGAAAAATATTTTACAGTTTTCATGTTCAAAATTCACATGGTAACAATTTGGTTAATTAACAGTCTTTTTTTTTCTGTTTTAAATCTATAAATGTGGTTCTAATCTTTTGTTTCTCAGTGAGCTTCATTTAAGAAGATTAGTGGTATTCTTTCAACAGGAAATAAAAAAAATCATTGCAGTAACTCTTATTTTATTTCACTAAGAGATCTAATTTCCTATAAATTGCTTCCCATAGTTTCATAAAGAGAGCTGAACAATTTCTACTGGAAACCTAAAGATAATCTGACTGTATCTAGACAAGGTAGCTACTTTCTTTCAGTATCTTAAACACAAGGATGCTGCAGAACAACTTCTATCCTACACATAACTTGTTCATTGCTATGATATTATAGGGTGCTTATGCTTAGTTTCCCAGAATGGCAGGAATTTGAGGTGTGGTGAAGTGGGCCTATGTGGAGTTTTATGCTAAATTTTCCTTGTATTATGTATAGTATTTTAGTCAAGTAACAGTTTTGTATGCAACACAGAAAGAATCTTTTACCTTCTCATGCTTTCAAGTATTTTTGTATTAAAGAGTCTGTCTTGTTTTAGGTTAACTCTGTTAACACATCTATAGATAATCTCTGCAATACAGCTTTTCTTATACAGGTATAACCTGTACAGGATCTTACAAGGTAGATTTGAAGTTATTTACTTTTGGAGTAATAATAGCATTCCACAGTGCACTGGAGTGGAATCTGCCAAGATTGAAACTGAAAGCACCTGCAGACTCACTGTGTTGCATCTGTGCTTTGGTATCCATCATTCAGCTCCATAAACTGCTGATCTCTGTGTGTTTGGATCCCTGTACCTTTCTACATCTAAGAACAGGAAACAAGCATTATTCCAGTTTTAGAACAGATTTTTTTCTTTGACATCTGGAGTACCATTTTGTCCTCAACTTGGTGCTTAATGTTAAATGCTAATCTTTCTCTGCTGCCAGAAAAGGGTATGATGAAGGAGCACTTGATTCCATGTTAGGCAATAGTCCCAGCTAAAGGGGCAACATTTTTGAGTGTTTTATACATAATTTATGAAGCTCTCTAAAACCTGTTTGTGGGAGATATTCACCTTTTCACTAAAACTCATTCATCATAACTAAAATGGAGGCATGCTGTCCTGCCTTAAGACAGGGAAGCTTTTTCCTTTTTTCTTAAAATCTAATCAGTGCTCGGATGAGAATGCCCTGAAGCTGGCCACAGAGCCCTCATTGCTGAAGTAGCAAACCACTTCTAAGGCAAACCTTTGCTATCAGCGAAATAGAGAAAGACTGATACCTTACACTTAATAGCCAGCCTCAGAGACGAGTAAGAAAGTTTCTACCCTAGTTTTTTTTTTTTTTAATATCAAAGGAGATAAAACTCCTGCTGACATTTTGAAATCCAGCACCTAATATCCATTGTCTATTTTGAAAAATAGACAATGCTTACACATCTTTGTGAGTGCACTGTCAGGAAATTTTATTTCAAGCAGTTTAAAATTAGGAACTTGGCTTGCTGAGATAATTTGAGGCAGTTTTCCTGATATCTCTATCACAAATTATATCAGGAATTAGCTACGACATACTAGCTTTGTCAAACAGGCTTGAAAAATATTGAAAATAGAAGAGAAAATGCACACTGAAGGTATTTACCATTTCAACTTTGATGTTGATTTGCATAGTCAGCGCAATGATCCATTGTAATCTCTGTATCCTGTTTCGTCTGTCATTCCTCAGGTTCTTTAAAATAGCTTTACTGCCTGCTAAAGATAATATGAAACACTAGTATCCCAGTTTACCTGCAGTCAGTACAGTGTCTTTGGGGAAAGGAAAGATGTGAAAGTATAAAATTCATGATCATTTCAGACTAAACACTTGTTCTGGTGTTATGCATGATGTAATAAGGATCAGCTTGGATCCTTTTTCATTTTTTTAACCCATTTTTCCCCCTTTTTTTTTTAAAGAATAAAGCATAATTAATAACATCTGCCATGAAATGAAAGTCACAGAATCATGGAATAGTTCAAATTGGAAAGGACCTTTAAGATCATCAAGTCCAACAGTTAATGTAGCACTGCCAAGTCTACAACTAAGCCATGCCCGTAAGTGCCACATCTAACACATCTTTTTAATACCTCCATGGATGATGATTCCAATACCTCCCTGGGCAGTCTGTTTGAATTCCTGACAGCCCTTTCAGTGAAAATTTTTTTTCTAATGTCCAATCTAAACCTCCTCTGGTGCAATCTGAGACTATTTTCTTTTGTCCTACTTGGAAGAAGAGACTGATAGCTACCTAACAACAACCTTTCAATGTGAAGTCTTACTGAGTGTGTGCTCAATCTCCTCACACAAAACTGGCCCAAATACTGAGCCACAGGGTGTATCACTTGTGACTGGCTGATAAGTGGACCTCATTCATCACAACTGTTTTGGCCCAGCCAGCGATTTTTTTTCCCCCAGTGAAGAGTTTGCCCATCCAACCCATGAGCATAACAGGGGAATGCTGTGGTAAAGGCTTTGCTAAAGTCCAGGTGGACAATATCCACAGCTTTTCCCTCTTCCATTCTCAAGTAAGATGTTGCAATAAATTCAATTTGATAGTGAAGCCAGCAAAAGGCAATGATATAATTTAATCTTTCAGTTCCTCATACAAAGACCTTCAGAGGAAAACAGAATTCTTTTACAACACCAAACTGTCAAGTAAAGCAGTTTTTCTTGTTTTGTTTGTTTTTTTTTCTCCCTGATTTCAGGATTTCAAAAGCAAGCCTTATTTTATACATGTCATAGTTTTAAAACTAATGTAAGTAACTTTGATCAGATAAATTTACTACATTTTCTAAGATTTTCTACTACTACATATTCTAAGATTCAAGAGGAGAACTAAACTGAACTAATCCTGTCCTCTGAGTCAGGACAGGCTTTCAGGAGATGTTCAGACTAGGACACACACTGAATTGGAAGTGTCTTTCACTCCAAAGAAATTAAAGGTAAGCACAATCTTCCTGTTTCAGTTTTAATCAGCTATTCCTGTGTTCCAGTCAGGCCAATTTTACAGTTGTAAAATGTTTTTAAAAAGACTTGTTAAATGCACCTAAGCTTCAGCAGAATCATACCTCCTTCTAGGTTGGATGAGGCCTTGAGTGACCTGTACTAGTGGGAGGTGTCCCTGCCTATGGCAGGGGGTTGGAACTAAATCGTCTTTGAGGTCCCTTCCAACCTTACCATTCTATGATTCTAGGATCCAGCTAGAGCTTTTATAGTAGGAATGTGAGGACTTGTTTAAGGCAAGAGAGTTTTTATCTGCAAAGAAGCAGGGTTCCAAGTACTTGTAATGCCTTGTGTAAAAGAGGTAGAGATAATAGTGTGAGGGCAGGTTGTGTAGGTAGATAAGAAGGGAAGAGATGTGTATGTGCACTTGTGACATGCATGCTTGGTAAGGTCACAATTTCAGGCTGATCTGCCTCACTTTTAAGTTTTGATTAGACGCCTTAGCGCAATACTAGTTGTAATCACCAAAGTCCTGCTTGGATGATTTCCATATGCAAACCAAGGGCTTTGAAGATGTGGTATCTTAGCACAAAAGATTTAATTGTTTCCCTTTGGACAGGGAAACATGCTTACTTGATATAAATAACATAAACAATATGGCTCAGACCATAAAAGAGAGTGGCAGCTGCGCAATTAGTAGCCATATAACAATAAATGTCTATTAGAAGCTGGAGAACATGCATATGCAACTGGTTCTAATCTACATATATTACGGTAATTAACAAGACTCCCTTGTTAGAGTAATAAATGCAGCAAAGTTTAAACTAGGAGAATGAAAATTTAAGACTTCTTGAGTGTCATTTATTTTGAAAAGTGACCACTGTCATGGGCTTAGCTAATTGAATCTGCTGATGAGTATTCAACACATCATTTGGGTATGTTCAGATTTATAGGACTCATTCTACTACAGTTAATTTTTAATGCATGTGTGAAAAATACAGTATTTAATCTCACCGTGATTACATTACCAGAAGAACCAGAGGTTGCCTTCTCTGATGGATTGTATTGCCACAAACCAGACCAATAGATTACCTAATTGTTGCTTTCATGAACACTAAATATTCAAAACTGCATAGGTATCAGTCATGACAGGTATCAGGTGGTTGAAAATGTATCAAATGAAGAAAATGAAAATGCATTACAATTATTTCATACAGGTAGAGCAAATTAAAAGAGAGGGGGGAAGTCTTTTTTAAGGATAGGTTGTATTGTTGTATGCTAGGGTAGATTATGTGTTTCTCAGAATATTATTTATTTGTGAAATATTGTTCTTCCATCCCTGATGCACAAAACAAGAATTAAACTATGCATGAGGGACACCACATTGCCACTGCTTAGATTTTTGCTTAAATTGAATTTTACCTTTTGTCTTTTTGATAAGGTAACAATTGCTAATATAGGTGCAGTAACAATTCAAATAAAGAGCAGTCTTGCCAAAATACAGCCCTAAAGGAACAGTCATCATATGTATTAGAATAAAATTCACAAGTCTAATGATGACTACTGCTTACCCTTTTGACACAGGAGTCATACCAAATGCCACAGAAAAGATAAAAGCTATGACTTTCAATATTGTGCTGGTTTGATGCTAATTGGAATATTTTAATAGAGAAAATTATATTACAGGCTGAGAAAAGGAAAACAATGGTGATGTCTACTTCACNCAAAAAAAAAAAAAAAAAAGAGGAAAGGGAAAATCTTAGAATGAAAGTGCAATAACAAATCTAATTTCCTAGACCAATGATTTTCAACATTTGTTAGGACTGAAATGTCTTCCTTTGCTGAGAGATTTTGAATAAATGTAGTGTTAAAGGAATTAACTGGAGAGAAGCAAAATATAAAGATTTCCTTAAATTTATCTATGTGCTGAACACTTTATATCTTGGCCTGGATATTTTCAGCTTAGAATCTGTTAATGCAGAATTTCATATGTTCCTTGCATGAACTGGACAAGAATTTCTATTGTCTTGCCTGAAACCTTTGTGTCTCCATTGACGATCTTATTGAATTAAAAAAACTAGCATGAGGTAAGCTGTATGAGCACTTGCTTAACTGCAGATTTCATGTACAACAAATGAATTCTGTTTCAAGTTTGTTTTTTTTTTTTATCACAGTCCTGGACAGACATGAGCTGAGTTTAGTTTAAGTAATTCCTAGGACAAACTGAAACTACAATTACTGTGAGTGCTGGCATATTTTAAGCATTGCTGCTGCTACCAGTAGGAAAAAAAGTCTATGTTATACTGTAATTTAAGTATATGTTTTACTGAAATGGACACCCCCCCACACAAGAAATTGATGATTTTTTAATATAACTTTTAAAGGTAGTTTTTCATCAGATATCTGCATTACTTAGTAAGTTTCTAACTTTTCTGCACAAATGATAAGCTTCTGCAGAAATTCTAAATTCTCAGGCAGTGGTTTTAAGTGACTCTTTGATCAGAACAACTTCTATCGAGGACTGCATTCATTAACTGCGTATCTGAAAACATGTATTTTCCATCTGACCACACACACAGTTATACTTTAGAGAAGTGCTTTCAAGACAAAATACTTGTCAGGAGTATTTGTTTTTCTTTTTCCTGCCCCTGAGCTAAACATTCTTAGAAGTTGTTACAAAAATGTGAGCACTCTGACTTCATCCTAAACAGCTTCAAATACAAATGACTGAGACTGCAGACTTTCTCAAGCAGAAAGCACAGAAAATTGCTGTAAAAATTCCCACTGCTCTTTCAGCAATACAACTGAATGGAAAATAATAAATTGCAGAGACGTTAAACACACTTTGCAAAATACTTTATTTATACAATAAAGTCTCAATTTAGAGTTTTTAGTTATGTAACTGACCTGTTGACCACACACAAAGAAGTATACAAGCAATACATATCTCTTACCAGTTAGCTATTTCAATGAGTGCAAATATTGATTTCATTGTTTGAAATGCTTCGCTGAAATAGTTTTCAAATTAAAGGAAAAAAATATATATCTGACAAACAGACAGGAGATCCTTCTCTGTGTCCCTCCCATTAGCTGCCCCAGAGCTTCAGTTTTGAATGACACTTTCATTTTGACACATTTTGGGCATCACAAGACCATATATTTAAGAGAAATAGAACTTGTTTCTTAGTAAGCCTAAACCATGCACACAGATCTGAAGCATCCTTAGTATTGGAGTGGCTTAAGTCTTCATATCAGCTCAATATATTCAAAGGTTTCAGGATGATCAGAGAACTATCAGTTATAATGTACTTAAATTTTGATTTTCATACTTCATCATCAAAATCAGAAAGACCTTGGCTAATTAACCCATGTTTTCCTATGCATTTTCCTACAGAAGTTTTTCAAGGCTGTCCCTACATGGCTAAATGTTGCATGATTCTGAAACAACCCTGTTGAGGAACAGGAAAATTAAGCTGTTGAATGATTTGACACATTGCTAGATATGCTGTTGTCTCCTGACTGTGGATTAACACATTGCTAGTGCAGACTTTTGCTCTTCACTGTTTGCACAGTATTCTGGATATCTCTTCCAGGGGACACCTGTGTTTATGCTTTCAGATATGGCAAAAATAGTATTTTTACTTCTCTAAGGCCAGAAATTATATGGAGGGGTAATTAGTTAATGTGAGATATGATCTTCAAAGATTAATATTGTTTATTAATACTCGATATTCAGAACTCTCACCACCCCGACCACTATTTTTAATAATTATTGGTTCTATGNGGTTGTGTTACCTGCTACTCTCCTTTTATCAATACAGCCTGAGGCTAATAGGCCTTTGGACACAGAATAGCTAATCAGAATGGCAGTTAGCCAAGCTTGACCATATTAGGAGAAGCCATAGGCTTGCGTTACCCTTTTTAGGGCAGAACACAGGCCCTGGACAAGCATGCACAAGCTGAGCATGTGTACCTTGTTTACCACAGGATACAAATGGCCAGGATCCTTATACTCAGTGGCTCCAGGTTCTTTGTCCTCTTTCCCGCAGTTGCTTCTCCCCAAAACAGAAGGAGGAAGAGCAGAGAAATATGTCTGGGCAAGCCGGGACATGTATAGGCCTATTTTGGCCTGCTTAGGTCTACCACAACAAGAAATCAACCATATGAAACTCCAATGACATACAAAGGTAAGAAAAGACATTTTTGCTTTTGTTAATTCCCCTGTCCTATGAAATAGATGTATCATTTCTGAAATGATTTCTGAAATGATTTCTGAAATGATTTCAATCCCCTTGGATTGAAATAGATATGGCATTTATGATACGTATGTACTTTCAGATAGCCCTAATGCAAAAGGGTTAAGTGAATAAAGTTATGTGATGACATGCACTCTTATTTGCAATTGTTAATTGACTACTTCAAAGGAAATTGCAGCAGTAAGTTTCCACAATTGTTCTGTATGTTGCTATCAGAACTACTAGCCCTTAACTAATAGAAGAGCTTAACAGAATGGTTCTCAATGATTTGGTTTTCCACATGGACTGCAATTTACTAAAAAGTACTCTCTCAGGGATCTCCTGTTCTCTTGTTAATAACATTTCTCTAAATTGCTTACAAAACCTGCTTACATAGGAGAAAAAAATCCCCCAAACAAAAACCCAAATCCAAAACCTGGAAAGCAATTTTATGCTGATTTCTTTTTGTTGGTGTTAAGTCCCATGTGAAAAACAAACACTAAGACCTCAGAGAAATTAACCTCTTAGACCAGCTTTACAAGCAAAATTTTGCACCTAAAGAGGCAGAAACATGCTGATCTGGGTGGTCTCAGCAGTTTGAAGTTGCTGGCGCCACTGTGTTGTGGAAGGCCCAAACAGGCCAAAGTAGGCCTGAATGTGTCCTGGCTTGCCCAGACATGTTTTTCTACTCCCTCCTTCTGTTGCTGGGAGAAGCAACTTGGCGAAAGGAAGACAAAGGGGCCTGATACCTCGATGTCTGTCCAAACTTGTTCACAGGGTACCCGCACATATTTATACACTTGTTTGTGTTCTGCCCTAAAAGGTAAAAGCAAACCCTGATTTCACCTAATACAGTTAAGTTTGGGTAACTGCCATTCTGATTGGCTAATCTGTGTCCAAAGGCCCATTAGACTTCAGCTACATTGATAAAAGAGATGAGCAGGCAANACAAGACATCAACAGAACTTCCTGCAAGCATTTGGGTACTGTCTAGGGAACTGTAGTTAGCCCTGTGAGTCAAGAAATAATATTTTTGTGAGTAAATACTCAAAAGCCTCTTTATCAAATCTTTATCAGACTCTGTAATTGAATCTAATTGAATCCTAGCCTTCTGTCTTAAACAGAGAGGAGCCTCTTGAGTCCATCTAGTGAGCAAGCAGTATATTGACCACAAGGACCTCTCTTCCAGTTCAATTGAGTTTAATGTATTATTGCTAGTTATTTGTTCCAGACTTGGTTATTCCTTTGTATAATGTTTTCATGACTGCTATACAGAACTAATTATTATTAAAAATTACTGTGTGGGTGGCGAGAGAGTCTTGAATTATCAAAACCAATAAAAAATATTAATTTGGAAAAAAAAAAAAGTCTCACATTAATTAATACCCTCCATTACACAATGCTATGGGTTGGGTTTATTTTAAACCTGAAATTTTTTTTTCATAAATATTAAAATAATACTTGATCAACTTTGGAAATAAAGTATGAAACAATCAGTAGTAATGTGTGACAAAGTACCTTTGTGGTTTTTTGTTTTCTTCCCTTGTTTTGAAGTCTTCATGATAAATTTGAGCACCCTGTTGAAACCCTCATTCCTGCATTTTAATGATGGTGCTGGAGTCAGCCCATTGGTCATGCTGATCTACTTTTTACTTCTCTGAAACACCAATAAAAGAAATGTCAGAGTACAGGGATGTTTTGAAAGTGGCATGTTCAGAGATGTCTGTATCGGTAGTCTATGTCTAGGAAGAGCAGGAATTTCTATGAGCTATTCTTGGCACCTGGCAACCTTCCATTAGTTTTAAATACCAACTGACTAACATTATGTGGGGAAAACCTGCCCCTTTACCATCACTCCCACAGTCACAGGGGTCAGATTGAATTGCAACGCACAGCATGTCTGGCCTGTGATGTATCCCTGATAAGTTCTGGTTTTGGTGGAATCACTGTGACATAGTTCAGCTACAAAAACTAAAACTGCAAAGTTTGGGTTTAAGTCCATTTCCGAACTTTGTCCTAGCTTTGTCATATGTGTTGTTCCATTCCTTTAGCTGGGAAATGAGGCTAACTCTGTCAGAAACATAAAAATCAAACTGCCTCAAAAAATAGCTGGCTCTGTGGTGAGGAAGGAATGACTAGAATGCAAGGGAAGAGGGAAAGTTTCTGCTTGAAAAATCTGCAGCATCTAAATGTTACAAAGGAGGCAACAAAAAGAAGAGAAAAAATATTAAACAATTCACCAATTATTAAATGACAGATGGCAACTGTCCAACAATCAGTTGTTATTGAGTGGTTAACCATAAAATACATATGTAAGGAAAGTGTAGTGCTATTTTATAGGTTTGTACCATGCATGACAGTATATCATGTCAATCAGACCTAAAGGTTTCTCAGATAGAAAGCTGTGAAAATCTCAGCAAAGCTGACACATTCAACTTAGAAGGTCAGATGACTGGTTTATAATATTAGCAGATTTGCTTCTAGTTTTGCTCTTCAGAATTTGAACAAAAAACTTGAGACTGAAGAGTCAGAATATATTCAAAATACTGTTTTCTATTTGTATTTAAACAAGTTTTACCCAACTGCCATTGGATATTTTAAAGCCTAATTTCCAAGCATGTAGTTAGAATTTCTTTTGAAAGAATAATTTTTAGGAAGCTTCTGATTCTCTTACTAACATGTTCTGCAGAAAATAAATGGCATGAATAAATACACTTCAAAACTTATATATACTTTTTAAAATCAGTAAGATGTTTCTAAAGCTTCTGCAGGTTTTGGAGTGGTTTAGTGGGGACAGGGATGGAAGGAGTCTGTTTTGAGTTTCATTTGGAATTGTTGGTTTATTATGGTTTTGGTGTGCTTTTTGGTTTGTGTTTTTTTTTGGGGGGGGGTTAGTTTTGGGTTTTTTTGGTTTTTGTTTTTGTTTTTTCAACAAAAGAGAGAAAGAAAAACATTCCAGGATGGTTTACATTAAAAATATGTTATTAATTTGGAAATTGGCAATAGGTTAATATACAATTGAGCACTACCTCAATAAGATTAATAAAGTTAGCTTATGAGGGAAGACAAATCTGTGATTCATTATGAGTAAGAAGAGGTAATTTTTGTGGACTGAAAGATATTCTGCTTGAAAGAACTACTATCTGCTTCACTTCTTGAAATAACAGCAAATGAAGTACTGCTTTTTCCTACTCCTTGCAAGGGGACAGTCCAAACTAGGCCCTAATTTGGCCTAACAGAAAGCATTTTTCCAGGACTCGGTCAGCACACCTTAAGATTTATTTGGAAATAAACATTGTTCTGCAAGGTCATGAAACTATAATAATAAATGCTATTTAACTGAAGCAGTAACAGTTGCCTTATAGACAAAGTCATGCAATTCTTAAAAGTAGACATGTACAAATTGCATTAGCATCATAAATTCATTGTGAGTTAAGCTTCTATATTTAGCTTCAATAATGTTTTGCTTTTTCAGAACTGAAACCAGGATTACATACAGTCATGAACCGAAAATACAAAATAATGAAGTAGACTTGGATAAGTTGTTCCAGGTTTTTGGCTGCCTGCACTACTCTAGTGTTTTTGTTTTTAGCAACAAATATCCTTTATTTAAATATGGCTACTCTGCGCAATTTTTTAGCAGTGTATCTTTGGCAATTAGTACTGTGGTTTAGCTTTAATCTTTCCTAGGGTCATATTATTAATTTTTTTAAATTAAAAAAAAAAAAAAAAGAGAGAGAAGCAAAAGTATATTTTCAGTGTGTTACGAAATGTAGAAAGGAACAAGGTGTGGGGGGGAAATAAATCTCCCAAAGGCATAATTTCTGGACTATATTTATAGTTCATATTTACAGAGAACATCATACAGAAAAATTAATTCAAGAGAATGAAAGATAACTGTGAAGATGAACAACATATTAGGCAGGAGAAATCATAAAGGATGACAGATTCAAAAGAACTGATGTCTTCATAGCCTTCTGCAAGGATACAGAGCAAGACCAGTAGTCATTTGCTGACTGTCACTTTCATAGAGGAGTATCTTTTAAAGTTGAAAGCGAGATTAACAAGAAAAGATTAAGACAGAGCTCTAATTTAGCAATATCTTCCTCTTCACACATACATGGTTCATGTTCCTAATTAATGTCAATTAAAGCTGAACTTGGTACTATACAGCAATTAATTTACCAGAGGCATTGCACATAAGGACATGCCTACTGTTCATGAATAATACTATGCTGAAAGGTAATTTTTAATGTCACTGTCAGCATTTCCTGCCCTAACTGTATTTATAGAGACAACACATCTGATTCACTTTACAATCATACTGGTATACATCTTGTGCAAGATTATTATTTTTATAAAATCTTGAATTATTTTTTTCTTAGCATGATGTGCATGCTCACATAAAGATTGTAAGGCCTCTGAATCTGGACTATTGGATACCATACCTTTTAACTTGACTGAACTGTCGTTCTCAGGAGAGTACTTAAAAGGCAATTAAAAAGAGAATGAAGGCTCTCTTTTAACAAGCAGTCACATGGAGAAGAAATGAGGCAACAGGTACAAGTTTGATTCAGAGAGGTTTTAGCTCAAAATAAGAAAGAAATTTTTTTACAGCAACAACGGTTGTTCACTGGAACAACCTTCTCAGGGACATGGCAGAGTTCCCATCACTGAAGGCTTTCCAAGATGTAAATGTATAAGGCATTTGATTTTCTCATCCAACCTCACTTCTCCATGAAAGACTGGACCAGATGAGCTCTTAATGTCCATTCCACCCTGAGCTATTCTATGATTATACTAATACTTACAGGTTAGATTGCTTTCCATTTTGTAATGCTAATGGTGAAAGTCTTCCCAACTCTCTGAGTCTTGGAGTGTTGTGCCCAGCATACTGACTCCATATCTATTTGGTTATGATCATGAGGTTTTTGGTAGATAGAGGTGAGAGACTCCCTGAACAAGGCTCAAGCCATCAGGGTCAAGCTGGTAAGTCCTGCCGGTTTGCTATTACACATACATTTTTGATCAGCTCATATTTAACACAGCTCAGTCATGTCATTCTGCAAAAGACCACACAGACAAGCCCTCTGAGCCCTTTCAATATGCATGAGTGGAAGAGACTGAACTTTTCAAGGTTGTAGAAAGTATGACACAAGCTTAAATGTGAGCTGATTAATGCCTAAATGATATATTTGACCAGCTGTATGGCAATGGAAGGAAAATATCATCGATGTGCAAAGTTCTTGGATGTGCTGACTCAGGAACTGAAATTTCAGGTTACACACAGGGTATAATTTAGGCTGTAGATATTGATGGAAAGTGTTACCTTTAAAAGTAAAAATGAGCGTATTTGTAGCAATTAGGAGTACATCTCTTTTGTTATGTGCAGAAAGGTGATATGAGACAATATTCATGGCAAAAGAAAGTCAGTGGGAGACCAGTGCAAATGCTGCTCAGCTTTGAGTGATGAATAAAAATATAGTTCAGAAGATATCCCAAAAGAATGAGCAAAGGTCTTAAAAATAACCTAAGAGGTGAAAGCATCAGTGACAGGATAATAAGATTTCAGAAAGAGGACCATTGCAAAAGCCACCTACCTTAGTCAGAAGAATGGTTTGGAGTTTTGGGTAACCAGAGGATGTGAACAGGAACAACTTAGAGAATACAAGTCCAGATGAATTTGGAAGAGATGAAAACTATTCAGCAGTCCAACACATTCACTGAAATTAGAGCTGAAAATACAAACCAAACAGATAAGCAAACAAGGAGCAACAAAACATAACAAAATCCAAACATTTTGAAAGGCAATGAAATGGGTGCCTGTTCTTTTTAATACAAGAAAGACAACATTTAGTTTGCACATAGGTAAGTAATGTAGTAGCAACAAATCAGAGGTTAACAAGAAGAAAAGGGTAGCCAGCACTATTCCTCCACGCATTTCATCAAACAGGTTTCAGTGGTTTACATTCACATACTGCTATTAGCTTCAGTTTTGTCTTCAATTTTTTTTTTTTTTTTTAAAGTGTCCTGGGGGACTTCTAAGTTCTTGAAAGCTTATGGCTATATAGGAAGCTAGATTAACCATTTCTATTTAGGTCCTACCTAAATGATGAAAATCTGATCAAGAAGTAAACGATAATGTGTGAAAACACCATGATATTTCATAATGCTTTATTAAACTCTACAGTGTTGGGAATTTTTTTGCATTTGTTTTGTTAATTTCTAGCATAATACATAGTTTGCATCAGTGAATCAAAAAAAAACCATAAATCCTTCAAAGAAATCTATTTCAAGAAAGCCAGGTGCAATGGATACGGATTCAATCTCCAGTTCATGCCAAGTACTATAAATGAGAGCACAAGGTTTAATGTGGTGCAGATAGTAAAAGTTAAATATTCATAGCACAACCAGAAAATATTGAAAATTGGAATATGGAAAGAAAAGTAGCAACAATTGCTCATATGCTGACAGTTAACAATATCAAACAAATGGTTTGAGACTGGCAAACCTCGGGACTATCCTTTCAACTTTGAGGGAGACCTCATAGTAATTTTCATTTTTTGTGAATATTTTCCCTTCTCCCAAGAAACCACCACAGAGATAACTTATCTACCATTTTCTATTTCTGTTTGTTCAGAATAAAACTTTTTCAACTTTCTCTGTCACTATATCAATGTAGTAAAAAAAGGAAATAATAGTTTTGATGAAATGAAAGAGAAAATCAGTAATGCTAGCACCATTTATCAGTTTCAAGAGTTTGACTGTCTTCTCAGTAGCCATCTTGTATATGCTGAGAGACTGCTCTTATATTCCCCATGAACCAGCACATCTTTAGGCTGAACATGACTCAGTCTTAGAGAAGGTCAAGAGAGGTGATTGTGACCCTCTACTCCACTTTGGTGAGACCTCACTTGTGTCCAGCTCTGGAGTTCTCAGCAGAAAAAGGACATTAACCTCTTGGAGTGGGTCCAAATGACGGCCACAAAAGTAATTAGAGGACTGAGGCATCTCTCCTTTGAGCACAGTCTGAGAGATTTGGGGTTGTTCAGCCTGGAGAAGAAAAACGAAGACTGTAGGGGGACCTTATTGCATCCTTTCAGTGCTTTAACATTTTGTATTATCTATTTATAACATACAGATGTGTAAAAGAAGTGATAAACATAATTTTATAAAGCCTTTTCTTTGACGAAAAGTAAGATAAATTATTCTGAAGATGTATATACCCCGATTCTTCACTGTAAGGGCTGCTATTGCATGTATGTGAGGTCAAACTTTGGTGTCAGAGTGGTAGTGAAAGCTAAGCAAATATAATTTCATTTACTTAAGTGTATATATATTTACTCATACATGTAAATAAATATATGTATGGGTTTGGACCTATTATACTCATGACAGAGAAAATCAGTTGCTTGACACATTTTCATGTTCAACTTTCATAAATTCCTGCAGGCAGAGAATGAGTACAATGCTTTACACCATATAGTTTCTTTATAGACAAAGACTACAGGGATTTTTCAGTCAGAGAACATAAAATGAAGCAACCTAACAAATAAAATACATTACAACATATAGCATTTGAGGATATTCAAGTAGCAATTCAAGCAGGAATGATCTGTATGCAATCATTTACGTGGATACTCAACCTTAAAGGTGAATCAGCAAAGTGCAGTGACTTTTGTGGCACTGTTTTAAAAACCATCAGCTTCAGGGCCATGACATGACCTATTTCACAGTCCATGACACAAACTATTCATCCTTTCATCTACCCAGCATACAGTTGTACATGCCTTGTGTGTGACAAATTGAAATAAATTTATTTTCTGAAAACAATTTTGCAGTCAGTCCAGTATCTGTGTTAAGCAACACACATTTTCTTGCAAGAGTTTCTTTTCACAGGATAGTTCTTCCAGCTGTAATGGTCAATTTGATGGAAATTCTTGTATGAGAAGAGAAAGATAAGGGACAAAGGAAATTCAGAAAGACTCTAGAGAGCAGAAAGACATAGCAGGAGGGATGTAGGCAGAGGTAAAGCTTAAAGCAGCTGAAAGACTGAAAGAGGCCTGAACTTTTTGTGGAAAAAGTAATAATACAATTAGCACACAGAGAAGAAAGACTACAGCTGGAACACCAAGGTAAACAAAGACTTTGCAGATAAGTCATAAGAAAACAAAATAATATTATTCTAGCTATCATGATCTAGGAGTATTTTTTGTTGTTCTCAATTCTTTTGTCCTTATTTGTTAGATGAACTCTAATGTAAGGCCAAGCCACCTATGTTACTTAGCAATATTTCTCACTTGAATAACAGGAATTTGAAAACAAAAAAAAAAATTCTGCTGCCTTATCCCTGTAAGAACAAGTTACTTTGCCCACAGAATAAGCAATCTGTGAAAAGTTTTGTCTCAGCAATATTATTTCTAGATATATGTGCTTTCTTTTATGTTGCATGTAATATGCTGTATTTCAAGTTGTACCAGGAATTATGAAAAAGTAATAAATTATATGCACAGAAATAAAACAGATGCTATTTAATGTATTAACTGCATTACATGAACTTAATGTGATATGTGTTTCACCTCACTGATAGCTAAAAATAAGAGAGGAAAATTACATGCCTCATACAGATATTTGCTTGAATGATGATCCTTCTCACCTGACTGATGGCAAAACTGGAACATTTTCAGTCTCATGAGAGTATTCAGAGTCCTGGTCCTCACTTAGGAAAGGGAAGATCAAAGAAAAATTGCTTGGTTTTCACTTCAAAAACTTCAGAAAGTTCACTGGTTCCACCTAGAAAGTTATCTTTGGGAATGTGAAATGAGGCAAAACTCATCACCAGAATCCACAGTCTATTGATGATTTTCCTCCTAAAGCTCCCCAACAGATAGCAGCCTGGAGCTGAATCACCTCAGTTGTTGAATGAATGGAGTGGTGCCTGTCTGGAAGCAATAGAAACTTGATAGTGTGAGGCTGTGATTTAGAGATGTAAAGGAAGAACTAATCCCCTTCTTAACACTGACTTTTACAATCTGGTGTTTTCAGACAGCATACTGGAAGCTAGATACATAAATCCAAGACATCCTGCACTAAATACCTCCTGACATCTTTCTCAGAATTTTTATTCTCCCTCCCTCACCCAGATTTCAAGGCATACGAAATAAATGCATTTAAACAGAATTTAACTGTGTGGAATACGGACAGCACACTGCTTACACTGAATTCGTTGTGTCACCGATAGTCCTCTTCTCTCTGATACTCATCCGACTGTTCAAGATTAGTCTTGCTATGATAGTAAGAGCTGGACTCTGAACTGATCTTGGCTTCCTGCTATATTGCTAGCCCAGAGGGAACTGAAAGCATTTATAAGCAGAAAAAATAGTGTTTGTTGTCTTTCTCTTGCCTCTTGAGATCCTCCTTTTGGGCTAAGACATGTCTAGAGGTTAAAAGACATGCAATAGTGGACAAATCGAACATCAGAATTAACAGGTCATTTCAAATAAACTTAATAGTTCTATTGTGATAGTAGATAAATCTGAGTCTAATGGTTGCATTTGCTCTAGCCTTGAGTATAAAAGATAAATAGATTTCTGCAGAATCTGAAGACAGAAGAGACCAGTGGATCATATAGTCTGATTGTATTTCTCTTACACTTCAGAAAGCTGCCCTTATATTAGGTCTGATAACTTCAAATAGAAGCATGTCTTCCAAGAGAAAAAAAAAAGAAGTCAAAACTGATTGGAAGACATCTATATGTGCTGAGTTTATGTTAATAATGTGCATAAAAAATAGTAGAAGTAGGCATTTATTTATTTCTAATTGGGTAATGCCAGTTTGATGGTATTGCAGACATCTACACTAAAGGGTTTGTTTGAACAATTTCTTTTCTTTAAGAAAAAACAAAAAAAATTGATACTAGTATTATCAAAATGAGATTTTTTTTTCCAGTTCATTGCCACAAAATAAATAAAAATATGAACTGAAATAAAGCATGTGAAAAAAACAAAAAAACCCCAAAAAACAACAACAACAAAAAAACCCAAACCAGCACAGTTTTCACAGAATCACAGAATCAACCAGATTGGAAAAGACCTTTGAGATCAGCGAGTCCAAGCTATCACCTAATATCTTCTAATTAACTAAACCATGGCACTAAGTGCCTCATCCAGTCTCCTTTTAAACACCTCCAGGGACAGTGACTCCACCACCGCCCAGGGCAGCCCATTCCAATGCCAATCACTCTTTCTGTGAAGAATTTCTTCCTTATGTCCAGCCTAAACCTCCCCTGGGGCAGCTTGAGACTGTGTCCTCTTGTTCTGTCTCTGGGTGCCTGGGAGAAGAGACTGACACCACCTAACTACAACCTCCGTTCAAGTAGTTGTAGAGAGCAATAAGGTCTCCCCTGAGCCTCCTCTTTTAATAGAGGGGAGAAATAATTCTAATTAAAAATGATTGCTCAGTGTGGATTAAGTTGGAAGGAAAATCAATGTATTTTTCAAATATTTGTCATAAAATATATTTCCCACTAAGTTAGTTCCTAATACGTTACTTAGCTGAACACTCTTTCAAAAATAGGCACTTTTCCTTTTCCAACTCCAGTCTGAATTTATTTGCTTTCAGCTTCTATTAAAATCAATAATGACTTGCTGCCTTTGCTTGTGTATTGACATCTCCACATTTCCCTTCTCTAAAATGAATTTTATTTAGATGGGCTAGTTCTTCAAATATGCTGTATTACTGTGAAGTTAACTGCATTCATAATTTCTTAACATTTCATCAAGCTTTAGTAATTTCATAGACGTGATTCTATATTCCTTTCCATATCATTAATGAAAATTCTCAAGTATATTGATACCTGTCCCTACAGAACTTCATGAGAAACTTCAGTTCTGTATTTTCTCGTCACTAACAGGACATTTCTGAGTCCTGACACTCAGTGCTTCCAGTTCTTTAAGATTGATCCATCCTTGGAGTCTCCATCCTCGGAACCCCTTTACTCTGCTCTCCTCAGACCCCATCTGGAGTACTGTGTACAGTTCTGGAGCCCCCAGCACAGGAAGGACATGGAACTGTTGGAGCAGCTCCAGAGGAGGCCACCAAGATGATCAGAGGGGTGGAGCAGCTCTCCTGTGAGGACAGGCTACAAGAGTTGGGGCTCTTCAGCCTGGAGAAGAGAAGGCTTCCAGGAGACCTTGTAGTAGCCTTCCAGTATCTGAAGGGGGCCTACAGGGAGGCTGGGGAGGGACTATTGACAAAGTTTTATAATGACAGGACAAGGGGCAATGGGTTTAAATTGGCAGAGGGGAGATTTAGACTGGATGTTAGGAGGAAGTTCTTTCCAGTGAGGGTGGTGAGACACTGGAACAGGTTGCCCAGGGAGGTTGTGGTTGCTCCCTCCCTGGAGGTGTTCAAGGCCAGGTTGGACAAGGCCTTGAGTGACCTGTTCTAGTGGAAGGTGTCCCTGCCTATGTCAGGGGGTTAGAACTAGATGATCCTTGAGGTCCCTTCCAACCTTACCATTCTGTGATTCTATGATTCTATGAGTTGTAGATAAAAACATCTTTAGTCAGTTCTGTGCATGACACAGAACTAAGCCAATTACAATGGATTTCCCCATTATTGCATGCAGCAATAATACCTATCTTGAATTCATCTTTGAATTAGGAGAGATATTTAACAGAAGCGATGGTCTTCCTGAAACTGTGCCTTTTCTTTTGTGCACATGCTATCTTACACTCTGAAACAAATACAATTAAAGAACTTTTTAGCTTTTATTTTGTTTGTTCTTAATATACAGTGATAAACGTAAAAGGACAAATTACACATTAGTTTTGTTGTATTATGGAAAGTGCATGCTAATTTTTATTTTTAATTCTTCCAATACAAATATTGACGCTGTGTTAAATATAGTGGTAGTCCCAAGAATGTAACACATAACCTTGCAGTTTCATACTCTAAGGTGTGAAGTTTCCTTTGTTTACATGGCATTATAAAATACACTGACAGAGTAGAACATTGGCCTGTGAAATGCTTAAAGTTCTTTGACAGTACCAAAAGACTGCGTTTTATAGAGGAGGATATTTATGTTCATATTGGAACATCAAGGATTGTCTTCTATATCCTCATTATCAACCAAATCAATTATCATAACAATATTGTTTTCTGAAGTAATAATTACTTATCTTCTGGATTATTGTAGACTATGTATCTTGAGAGCTACTACCTGATGAGTACATAAAATAATTTAAAAAGTTTGTTAGGGACATTGCCCTTCCATTAATTGTGCTANTAGCCTCAAACCAGCACAATATATCAGGTATGATTCAAGTAGTTATATAAAGTATTGGGATATAAAACAAATGGTGTCCTTCTCATATCTATACACCTAGCAAAGATTCTGTAGAGATTTTGGTAAAGAAAAGCTTGCAATGTTAATTATAAATGTTTATAATATAAATTGATTTGTTCTTAAATCAATAAATTACTTGTCATTTCCTTGGGTTATTCTCTATTGAATATTTTATTTTCTTTCATTCAGAGTGTATTAATCAGATAGCTCTCCTCAGTTACTGTAACAAGGTTGTCTAATATCTGCTTGTGCAACTCTTTGTGTAGGAAAACCAAACCAGAAATATAATTTAAAAAAAAAAAAATCAGACTCAACTTAAAAGTCTTGTCGTGTCATTAAACACATCTTACCTGCCTTTTGTCTTTAAAAGAGAGATTTGTTATTATGTGGCTCTTAGATGTTTGCAAATCATATTCTATGTATATTTTAGAAATCACATAATCCAGTTCTATTAAAAAAACTTTTTATTTCTGTGTCATGATGTAGCTGAAGCATTTCTTTCCAGGTCTGAAATTTCCTTTTTCCATAGTTCCATATCTACCACTTTATGTATCAGTTCAATAGGGCTTTCATCTATCAGGAATTTGTTTATTCAGGAAAAGAGAAAATGAAAGATGTGTGTAGTTCCTTTTGAAGGCATAGTGGTGCTGATAATCTAATTGCAAAGACAGTGAACGAGCACAGAGTATTGGTTGGCCAGTTAACATTCAGCTGTCAAGCCACAGAGATGATATTTTTATTCAGAATATAAAAGTAACTTTGTGTTTCACTTAGCTTCTTGGAATCAAGATACCCTCTGGGCAGTCTCTAAGGCAGTTAGCCTAGATGTGCATTTGCAAATGGATTCTCGGATGCCAGCTGATGAACTGAGTTGAGCTTGCCTGACGAATGTAGAGTTCCAGTGAGCTATGGTGTCCTATAAATGGAACTGGAATGTCTAGTTTCTGACTTGATGAGGTTTATTGGTGTGCCAGAACATGCAGTGACAAGGAGGCTACAGATGAAGAGAAAAAGAAGTAAAAAAATGTGAGGAAGAGATGAAAGTTATCAGAATGTAATCTACACACCAAATAGAACACTGTTTTAATGCAATTATAAAAAAACAGTAAGGATCAGATTTTAAATGTTGTTTCTTTACAAAGAGTGTCATGTAGTTCTGCAGGGGCCAGTTTTCAATGCCATATAATTCTCATGTCAGCTTATAGTCCTTTGTATATGGAAGACTTTTGACTTGTCGTTGAAAGAAAATATTAAGCTTCAAGTTTTCCCTTTCACTGCACATGGATAGCCAGAATATCCAAAGATGGTTTTCAGTAAAAGCTGAATTTATATTCCTCCAGGAATTACCTATATCTCCCATTCATTTTAACTATGAATTTTAGAAGCATCATTAGTGTTAGCTTTAATAAGTGTTACATCTTCTATTATATTGTAAGATTGGTGGATGAAGGAAACTGCATGTAGATAATTTGGTTTTTTGAAAGGCTAACAAATACTAAATATTAAAATTTTTGTCTAAACATAAACTGACATATTTGTAGAACATATATGTGTAACCTTGAATATATTTATAGTTTAGTAAAATGAAAGTTTAATATAGAATATTTTTAAAAATATATGTAATTTAGATTATACATTAAAAAAAAAAAAGGATGCAAATGAATGTATTTAAATGATCACTTTTTGAAGTAACTCTAATATTACTCAGTGCCAAAATGGGCACCTGAAAAACCAATGTGAATTATTTTTCTAGATGCTCTTGAGACACAAATGCTTATAAAAATGTGCTTTTAATTTAGACAAGAAATAGTGATTTGTTTAAGGACTAAGGACTAAGGACTGATTTGTTTAAGGACTAAGGATAAAGGTAATTTTTTTGTATTTTTATTTTGAATCATATCTAATTGACCCGTGAAGGAATTCTAAGCTTCTTTGATTGAAGTGCAAGTTTAAGTATTTTGAAACATGTTTTCTTTTACTAGCACGTTGCTTATATAACGATTTTACTACAGCTCTGGAATGCAGAACACTGAAGAAAAAAAAAATTCTTTACACTATATATATAAGGGAATCTGTCAACTCCATTTTGTCAAGCAGTTAGAAAAGGTATAACTCCTTAATGGGGTTAACGTACTGATGTCTTTGAAGGCCAATGTCTATTATTTACACGAGTTTGTAGTATGAGCTTTTTTATTTGATCAAGGAATGCAAGTGCACACAAAGTTTCATAACAGCCTTCATTCATTGCAATAATGGAGCTAATATCATCCCTGGTATGCACTTATTAAGTTCATCACTTTGAGTGGCACCTTGGCATTTATAGCCTCTGGATGCCAGCTGGATGAGGTTATAAGAATAAGACAGTAGTTTATACTAACGTCTTTTTTCTTTATCCAAGAGGCAAGCCTCAAGCAGTTGAACAGAAGGAAACATTTTCTTTCACGAACAAAATTGTTGAAGAAAATTAATTCTGTCTGCATTTCAGACTTCATTGTGATAAAGTCATTGGAATGTTAAGAAGCTTAGTAAATAAGTAATTTGGTAATTTTCACAGAAAAAAAAAATGACCTATAAAGATATATGGCTACATGATCGCTTTAGTCATTTAAACACTATAATCTGACAGCTAAGTCTGTTTGCTACTGTAAGGAGTGAGCTGAAGAAATACAAAAGACAGTGCATTAAATTACACAAAGTCATGTACAGACTAGTTCTGATCTGTCACTGATGATCTCTGTATTCATGAATGTATTAAAGCATTGAAGACTAAACAATTTAAAAGATTTTATTCAGTCAGCACCATATTAATTACAGCCCACTTGAATATGACACACACACACATATATATATATATAAAATCTGTGTGAAGATTTAAGTTTATAATTTTAAAGCAAAATGACAACAAAAAGCAGCCTTTTATCATTTTCACTTAACTATATATTTTATCGCAATGGCAAATATGAAGCCCTAGATAACATTCACAGTTTGCTAAATGAATCTTTCCTAATTTGATCATCTGTAGATAAAACAAAATCTTCTAAAGAACTTAGAGAGCTTTAAGGTTGCCATGATTCTGTAGTATTTCCTTTTATAATATGCAAATGAGATAAATTAGAATGACATGTAACAGCATCACACTCTTCAGAGATCATAACGTGCTCTTTGTGGTTGCTTGATTGAGCAGGATCTCAATGGTCTGATTATACTGAAGAAAAGCAATACATATACTGGATAACAGAACACACACATCTCTGCCACTAGGTGCTCACTTGCTTCTTTATTTTAATTTCTTTTGATTGAAATTACTTTTATGCAAGTTGTTAAGAATCATGAGCTATTGTGATAATATGAAAATACCACAAACTATAGCAGAGCAACAGCTTACGTATTGAACTTTTTTCCCAGCAATCATTTATCTATTTTTCTGCAGGATTAAAATAAAGCTAATTATGTCTACCTTGTCCTTCCTCAGATGCCTAAGAACTTTTAGGGGATTATGCTTGCACATAATAATCAGTAAATGACCTGGAAAGCACTATTTCTAATATTGAGCAAATGCATAATCAATTTCATTAATATTCCAAAACTCTTTGCTTCACTTTGAGTTTTTATATATGTAGAACAGGAAAAGCAAGTTTATAAGAGAGTAGAAATTACTTTCAGTCAGAATATAATGTGTTTCTGTGTTTTTATGGACACATAGATTCACAAACATGAAAACATCTATGCTGAAATTGTATGACCTGCCTGCAATTTTATTGAAATATGACAATAAAAAGGACACAGACATAGATATTTTACAGTTATCTATGCAAAGAGCCATTTCTGAAGTTTTCTTTTTTCCCCACACTCATGTCATGTCTTGCATTGCCACAATGTGTTGAATTGCATGATTTTCCTTGGTAAGTGGTACCTTCAGAAATGTTGGTTCTGACATCTCTCCATTCACATTCCAACTGTACAAATGATCAGGAAACAGAGAAAGTAAACTTTCAGAAAAATGAAACCAGAGACAAGCAAACCTAAAAGATAAAATGCTTTGTGAAATCAAATAACAATCTCTTTTTGTTTTCTTTTGTACTCAAAACTCTTCCCTTAATGCTGTTCATTAAAGAATTGCGTTTGCTATGACTGCTTGATCAGAGAGACTTCTGCTTGAGGCTCTTTCTCTGGAACCCATCTATTTGATTTAGTTCATACTGGTATAAATAGAATGAAACCAGAAAAGTGTTAAGTGAAAACCAATATTACATTTTAATTTAAATAACCATTTCTCCCGGCTAATCAGAAATATTCCATTCCGAAGCATTCATTCATGGTTTGAAAAGACACCAAAAGAAATGGACTACACACATACTCTATATTCTAAGTAATTTCTGTTTAATTTACTGAAAAAAAGAACAACTTTTACTATTTCCAGTCCTCAAAGTCAATAAATCCATATTTCACTCCACCTCATTCATCTTGATGAAAAAAGAAAACCAGAAGATAAATTTTTGCTCAATGGCCAAATTCACTTTGAAAGGGTTATTATTTGTCTGAGACATCGAGTAGTGTCTCACCATTTGATTACTATTCTATAAAATTTGCTCTGGGTATTTGGAGAATGTAATTTATTCGCCTGATATCAGGTTTTCCCTTGAACAAAGTTTAACTTTGTTGGGTTTGATAACTATGATGATGACACGGTATTTGATGGTTGGCTAGGGTTCAGCTGGGATATGGGTAAGGTTTTTTTGTTGTTGTTTTGGTTTTGTTTCATAGATTTGTTTTCATTTTTTTGTAGGGTTTTTCTTGTATTTGTTTGTTCATTTATTTGTTTTCATTTGTTTTCCTTTTCCTCACAAGAAGCTAGGAGGGGCCACAGCCAAGACAGGCAGCTGAAAGAACCAGGAAGTATTTGCTATATACTGCTATATAAGAGGACTAGCTAGGGTGAGTGTGGGTGTTTTGATTTGGTGAAGGTTTGGGATCATAGAATGGTTTAGGTTGAAAGTGACCTCAAAGATCATCCTGTTCCAATCCCCAGCCATAGGCAGGGACACCTCCCACTAGAACAGATCACTCAAGGTCTCATCTAACCTGGCCTTGAACACCCCCCCCAGGGAGGGAGCAGCCACAACCTCCCTGGTTAACCTGTTTCAGTGTTTCACTACCCTCAATGTAAAGAACTTCTTCCTAACATCTAGTTTGAAGCTTCCCTCTTCCAGTTTAAACCCATTACCCTTCACCCTGTCTACAAAACCTTGTAAATAGTCCCTCCCCAGCCTTCCTGTAGGCCCTCTTCAGACACTGGAAGGCTACTATAATGTCTCCTGGAAGCCTTTATTTCTCCAGACTGAAGAACCCCAACTCTTGTAGCCTGAGAGTTATCTTGTACAATAACCAGATCAGGGCTGTGTTTTTGTAGTGGAGGGGTAATTAATTAATGTGAGATGATATTTTCAAATTTTGATATTATTAATATTCAATATTCAGAACTCTGCCACCCCGATCACTAATTCTAATAATAATATTTTCTTTGCATCAGTCATGGAAACTTTATATACAGGTAATAACAGGATCTAGAAATAACTAGTAAATATATACGTTAATTGAACTCGATTGAACTGGATGGAAGGCTTTGCAGTTAGTGTACCGCTTGCGGTCCATACGCCGCTTGCTCACTAGATGGACTCAAGGAGCTCCTTTCTGCTTATGGCAGAAGGCAATGGTGGATTACAAGAGGGTTAAGTATTTACTCACAAAATATTATCTCCCAACTCACGTGGCTGGCTACAGCTTCAGACAGTACCCAAACGCTTTCAGGGAATTCTTGTCATCCGCTGAGACTTCTGATTCTTCCTGGGCTGCTGGGGAAAGGAGGCAGACAAGCTCTGACCTGGTCCTGATCTCCTCTGGATGATTCATGTATTTCCAGGACTTCCCATCTTGTCAGGAGGTTTTCAGGTGCAGGCAGGATGTCTTGTAATGAGCTGTCTCGACATGATGTCACACTGGCTATGCAGGCTGGCTATGCATTCAGAGCCTGCTCCTGGTAAACCTCTGGAAGGCAGTTTCCAGACAGTTCAAGATATAATATAATGGCAGAGAGGGTGGATAGAATGGCAGAGCATGGCTACAAGGGCAAAGCAGGTTGTGTCACTTGCTCATCTCCTTTTATCAATACAGTCCAAGACTAATGAGCCTTTGGACACAGAATAGCCAATCAAAATGGCAGTTAGCCAAGCCTGACCATATTAGGTGAAGCCATAGGCTTGCTTTACGCTTTTTAGGGCAGAACACAGGCCTTGCACAAGGCATGCACAAGCTGAGCATGTGTACCTTGTTTACCACAGGCTGCAAAGGGCCAGGGTTCCCAGACTCGGTGGCTCCAGGTTCTTTGTCCTCTTCCACATGGTTGCTTCTCCCCAAAACAGAGAGAGGGAGAGCAGAAAAACATGCCTGGGCAAGCCAGGACATGTATAAGCCTATTTTGGCCTGCTTAGGCCTACCATGACAGTTTTGTATCACTTACTATTATTGTTCCGTCTGATTGCTACTGTCTCTTGGTGCTGTGCTATTAAACTCCCCTCAGCCCATGGGGTTTTGCCTTTTCCTCCTGACTCACCTTCCTATCGCTCTGGAGGAGGCAAATGGTGGGGCTACTGTGTGAGCACCTGCGTGGGGCTCAGCTGCTGGTTGGGCCTGAACCTTGGCAATAGTATACATAGCAGACTTTATAGTACTTTTAATGTTTAAATTGATACGTTGTGAAGAAATGTATACCTGGTAAGTTTATTATACAGGAAAAAAAAATACTTGTAAGAGGATTTAAACACTTTTTTTTTTTTACCTCACTCCTTTCTGATAGAGATTCCTTTTCCTTGGCTGTTGAGCTTTATTTCCCATAAAGTGTATGCTAGAAAAATGACACAGGTGGAAGACAATGTTCAGGAATTACTTTTCCCTCTGCAGCAATTGTACTTTTTCAAATTCACCACTCCTAAGACAACTGAAACGAGTGGAAAAACACCAAACATACTTTTAGATGCATTTAAGAAAGAGGAAAATGTACATTTCTGTTCTTGCTGTTTGTTTTTGTTTATAAATAAAGGCAGCAAATCACTTCCAGTCTCAAAAGCAGTACAGCCAGTCCGGTATAATGTTCTGGTCAAGTTCAGCACAACCCCCAATTATAGCTAACCCCTGAGCTTTTTGAAAATCCATAGGATTAGTGAGAGCCTTAATAAGCTGCCTAACTTGCAATCTGCTATTTACCAATAGAAACTGAGGTGGGGGAAGGAAAGAAGAGACCAGTCTTTTAGCATGTTCTCAGAGGTGGAATTCTGTCCTGTATCAAATTAGGGTGTGTTACCAAAAAGGTCCTGATTTTTGCTGGTACTGATATGAGCATAATTATTTCACTAGGTCACAGTCTCCTCAGTGGGAATTAAGACCGGCTAACATAGCAGCAGGAACTTTCCCATACGAAGAGAGTTATGAAGAAGCACTCAGTGGCAATTATTATTTTGCTTCTTTGCTTCAGTCTTCCACTGTCTGAATGTGACATCAAGATGTAAGATGCTCCAAAATTTCTTGAGAAATCAGACCTTTGGGAAAACCTTCAAAATTATTATCTTTTCATTTTTACCTTAACAGTTGTAAAAAGCAAACAAAACAAAAAAAAAACAAACCAAAAGTACAATTGAAAAGAAATAACTCCTGATTTATTTAGTGAAGTCTTGTTTCTTTCTTCATGACTATTTTGCTAGACATACTGCTCAGATTCTTTCAGCTACTAATAATCTATTCCTACTTGATTGAGGCAGAGGTCATACATAAACAATCTCTGGTCACCTATAAAAGTACTAATTTAAAAAGTTTCAGGGCTGGTCAAGAACTATAGACTGTTACTACTACATAGTAGCCTTCCAGTATCTGAATGGGGCCTACAGGAAGGCTGGGGAGGGACTATTTACAAGGTCTTGCAATGACAGGACTAGGGGCAATGGGTTTAAACTGGCAGAGGGAAGATTTAGACTAGATGTCAGGAGGAAGTTCTTTCCAGTGAGGGTGGTGAGGCACTGGAACAGATTGCCCAGGGAGGTTGTGGCTGCTCCCTCCCTGGAGGGGTTGAAGGCCAGGTTGGACGAGGCCTTGAGTGACCTGTACTAGTGGGAGGTGTCCCTGCCTATGGCAGGGGGGTAGAACTTGATAATCCTTGAGGTCCCTTCCCACCTTACCATTCTATGCTTCTATGATTCTATATTTGTGACAGTATTATATAATAAATTACAATTTACATATGGATTATATAATCATACAATATGATGCACATGAATATTTAATAGAGCTTTGGTAAAAGTAGTTATGCTTTTGAAAGCTGGTGAAAGTTCTTTGAAGGTTTCAACAAGCAAATGGTTTGGAGAGCGTGATATAACCTTTTACTTCACTCACAAGAAACAGAATGATCAAAGTCAAAATGATCATGATGCGAAGGCAGTAAACAAATAAACATATGTTATTCTAGAGCAAGTCCAGGACAGTGAACCTCTTAACTTGGGTGATCTGAAATCTTCCCTGCAAGTTGCCCTATTAGGCATGGTAGGCAACTAGTGTCCATAAATTAACTGTGAGAATATTATCAGTATGTTCTGGTATAGCTGTTTTCTTCCAGTGAGAGGATCATCTGTTCCTAAAAGTAAATTAGCCTAAAATGTTAAGCAGGTGATTATCAACTAGCTTTCTAGTCCATCCAATTTACTCTATGTTTCTTATTCTAATTTTAAATGACAATATTTGTTGTCTTTGGAAAATGCTTTCATACAGCATTTAACGATACTGATTCTATATTTGTGACAACCATCTGAAAGTCTCTGTGTCCTTAATAATAACCCCTATTTTGAGAATTTAAAGGATGATTTAATATGTTTGTGTCCACTGTTCACATAGAGGTAAATTTTAGTTTCATGAGAAAGTTGTATCACAGCTACCAAAAATACACACTCCCCCCCAGCCAACCAACCACCAACCAACCACCAAACCACTCCACCATTCATGAATTCATGCCAAATATGCAAGTCTTAAACTTTTTAAAAGGCTATGTTGGTGAGTTAAAACCAGAAATGGAAATGGTACTGTTACTCTTACTGGCTTGAAAAGTAAGAAGTCTTTAGCTCTTCTGCATAATTATTTTAGAAGAGAGGATGCAGAATAATAAAACACAGTCTTAGTTTTCAATCTTGTTTGGTTTAAATATTTTATACATTTATAAACCATAAACTCACCATGATCTAAGCAGGTTCTGTGTACTGTCTGAAAGTTAAACAATACAAATGAGGAAAGACGGATGCTTCCACCTTGGGGATCCAAGAATGCTTTTGTCAGAAGTCGACAAGGTTTGTGTTGATGAAACAATTCAGAGATGTTCTATCACTCCTACAGAAGATAACTTCATTTTGCCCTGATTATTTTAGTCACACGCAGTGCATTTACTTAAATGGTGGAGTGTGCATGGTAGCTGTTTTTCTGAATGTCCACTCTCTTACTGTGTCCTATTAATTAATATCTTTTAGATAGAATCTCTTCTTTACATAGGTTTCTGGGGTTTTTCAACTTCTGAATGCAGATACAGCCTATAGCAAATTACAAAAATGGATAACTTATAAAGATACAATTAACACATACTTTAAATAACATTTATGTAGTTTATGACTACAGATTATAGACATTAATGTGTTTATATTTGTCTGGGAAATATTTTCTATTATTTATGTCTGTACCAGGTAATTATAATGATCTGCAATAAAATAAGCTGAATAAGCATTAATATGTGTGCTTTGAAATAAACTTAGTGTCCACAAAAAATTTCCCTGTATGTAGCACAGAAATTTAATGCATGTGCCCTTTAAAATTGTATCAGCAGCATTAATCTTGAAGTCTAGATAGAAAAAAAAAAAACACGTCAAATATTTTTGTCCATGATCTGTAACCATGATTAGTTTTTGTAGCTCAGTCTCTAAAATTTTACTAAATCTTATTCAAAATATCTCAAACAATGGGACAGTTAACCCTTCCACCAGGACATTAGAGTTTAATAAAAGTCATTTGACAAGATATTTTCTTTATAAACATTGCCTTTTGGTTTGCCTGAGGCAGTTGCAGGTTTGGAGTTCTCAAAACTCTGATGATGCTTTCACTACATACTCTGAAAAAATTCATACATATCTATCATCATACCTTTTTTTTTTTGCTGCTGCAGTCCTTCCTTTTTTGCTTCCTTCCCAAAATGTACTCATACTGACCTATGCACCATGTCATTTCCATCCTTGGGAAGCAGCACACAAATTTTAGGGGGTTGGGTTACTGTGACACTACCAACTCTACCTTTCCCTTCATACAGCAAATTTTCTACATGAAATTTTAAATTTCTACCTCAGCTATTGTAAAACTCAATCTTAGTATCTCTAAGAATAAAAATTTCTGGCTGCATTTCAAATGCTTAGCGTTTCAGAAATATAAAAGACAGAAAAGAATGTTTGACAAAATTTTTCATTTCTGGAAACACACTGTTGCTTTAAATCTTTTCTAAGCAGGCCTTTTTATGCTGCCTTCCCTTCCTCCTATGCTATTGACTACTGTATGTCACTGTCTAAGTTCCTTTGTACTTGGCAGTGTTGAAACTTTGGCTTGCACTACGGTGTCCAGTTTTGTTTGGAAGATATTAAGACACAAGTGAACAAATGGATAAACAAAGAAGTGGAAGAGATCCAGAACAGAAAAAAATCAGAAAGCCAAGAGTTTTAGAAAGCACTGTGTTGTATACACAGCTGAAAAAGCTAGGTGTTCCTAGATTACAAAAGAAAAAAAGCTCTGAAGGAAGATATAATATTGCTCCACTACCAAAAAAATTAATATTCTATTTCTACTGGGAAAACATAAATCATTAGATGGATAAAGAAATAATATATTTCAAAGGCTGAATATTTGCCATGAAAACCTTCCTTGGATATCTAGAGAAGACCTTCTGTTTCTAAAAATATGTTTGGACCACATTAAATGTGGCAGATGGGTATCCTGTTTCAGGGATGCATTATTTTGCCACTTTTATTACAGTCTATTAGAAGTGGCCAAGACAGTAAATTATGAAAGAATTTATGTGCATTTTTTACTCCACTGAGGACTATTTTGGATATGATTCTATGATATATATATATAAATAAAAGTAATATTAATATATAAAATAATAAATATACATACATGTGTATATATATGTATATGTGTATATATAATATACAGCTGATGTTAGTTGTGCACTGCAGGGCATAGAAACAGGAAAGAAAAATTAACCATTTTTTAGAGCAGTAGAAATATGAAGAGTTCTAGAACTACTGAACTACATGCAAAAAATAATTCCATCATAAGAAGCAATAAAACATGAATAAAAATATTTTTAAAAATGAACCATAATGATATTTTGATCCTCTCTATTAAGAATATGTATTTTTCTATTTATATTTTGATTTTAACTTGTTTTTCACTTTGGATGATACATATTTGGAGAACGAGAAGTGGAAAGATTTGTAATCTAGCTTTTAGTAAAGACTACAGAGTTACTCTGAGACTTACAGTCAATATATTAATGCATTTGACAATTACTTGCAGAATCCATAAAAATAGTAAACACTGAGCTCATAAAGCTGTTTCCTGATATTTTATTAAATAAAAAGCTGCAAAAAGAAACAAAAGTCTGTGCAAACCTGATTGGTACTGCCAGCTCTTGTTACTGATGGCATTAGATACGCTAATGGTGGAACTACATACTCATTAAATTATTGTTTTAACCATAATTTCAGATAGAAACATTTATATATGAAATATAATTTCAAAATAAACCCAGTCCTTGTCTGTAAAATCAGAGTCTTGTAATAGAAACCCACGAAACTAAAGGCTGTCAGCTTTAGCGCTCCTATGGAAACTTCTCTCTTTAACCTTCATCAGCATCTTTTCACTGTCATGCTTTCCTTTTATATCTATGTACTCGTTGGATTGGCTTGTGAAGTGCCTCCAGATAAGTTTGTGCAATGAGCTACACAAAAGAAGCTGAAGAGGCATGCTATTCCTCAGCAGATGCAGATCTGGTGTAGAAAATTGGCAAATCTCTCAAATTCCCCTAGGCACATGGTTTACAGTAAAACGTTTTATGACTGTATAAACATTTATCACAGATGCAGGAAGTATTTTTCCCCTCCTCTTAATCCAGACTTAGTTGAATCAAAAGCTGTTTACCAAGGGTAAACACATCATTCTGTAACCCTTCAATCCTTCCACATTTTTGTTTCCAGTGTTTTCAAGTTTTGTTGTTTGAGATGATGCTTACTGGAACAGTGCATTGCCTTTATTGCACATGAGATAAAAATGCAAGGGTTGTGAAGTTCAGCTGAAGTGAACCTTAGGTATAAGCATATGGCAAAAGAAATAGCACACCCAGCATTACTAGTAACCATACAGCTGGTTATGGCAACTGTTAAATATGCTTAAAAAGAAATCAAATAAATTCACTAAGATTAGTGCCAAATGATTAAGGTGAGTATAGAGGATAAAAAAGTGCTTATTAAAAAAAAAAAAAAAAAATTGGACAGGTTCAGATTTAGAACTATTTTTTTCATATCCTTAAAAAAGGTGCAATTTTAACCTACAAGCCCTTGTTTTGTTTCAAACTTTGGTTTCTGATACCTGTGCTGACCTTAAAAGAAATGACAGGAGTTTATGTTTCAACAAGACTGAGGTAGATCTGCCTGTTAGTGATGTTTACAACTTACGTGCAAAGTGTAGAGGTTTCATGCTCCATAAGATATACCTGGAATCTTACTCTTGTTGCATTTACAGTACAGGAAGTAGAGGTACTAATGCCAGGCAATATAAGTACTTCATCCTATATTTAGATCTCTTTATACTGGAGTTATCTTCTTAGAACACTTTAATGGTATGCTTTGTTTCTCTCCTACCCCTAATATATATGTGTAATACATACAGTATTGTGAGGTAGATCTAAATATACTTATGTGCAGTGTATATGAGTCTCGGCTCAGAGAAACAAGTCTCTCCCAAACAATCTTCCATTTGTGCCTTCCATTTTCCAAGGAGGGAAAAAATGTGCTGCTGTGGTCGCATTCCTCTCTGAGCAACACAGCTGTTAGAGTCTCAAGGCAGGAGGTAGGCTGCTGGGGAGGGTCTGTTCCCAAGGCTGCTCTGCCCACCTGTGTGAGCAGGAAGGTAATGGGCTAACCCCTTGTTTGTAATTGCTCTTCATCTGCTGGAAGGTTTAGTCATAAAAGGGTTTATACAGACTCTTACTGCTAATTTACATTCTCAAATAGAAACACAAGATATGGCAAAGTCCCTTTTAAATAAAAGAAACAGCCGTCTTCTGAGAACTCCAAGGGGATGCTTAATTAGAAATTTATCTGTACTGTTTTTGTTTCTAATTCTCAGCTATTTAATGTATTCTCTGAGACTGTTGTTCCTACTTCTTTAAGAGTTCCTTTCATCTTTCTGTGTTTTCTCACCTAAAAAAGTTTTCTTTCTCACTTCAGGCCTTTAGCACTTGCACAGTTGCAAATCCAGTGTTACAAATGAGAGATTACACCTTCATAATAGAAATAAAGGACAAGATTAGTGCAGTATAAGGAAATGAAAGCATATTTCTCATTTAAACATGATATAAAAATTAATCCATTTATGTATTTATATTTATATAAAAATACATGTTTCTGTTATATATAATGTATACATATTTCTGCATTCATGTTTAGAATTATTGGTTTCTAATTTTTAACTGTCTGGCACTTTTAAGCATTCATTCTCTCAACTTTTGATATTTCAGAATGATTTACTTGAGATGAGTTTGGTGATTTTTTTTATGTTTTGTTCCCCCCACCCCCCGTGGAGTATTAATTAATTTAGTTATTCTGAAGAGAGACAGGTTTTTTTAAATGGAAATGAAAACTTCTGTATCTCTTTACATTAAATGGTCGATATATGTTACAGAGCTCAGAGGAAAAACAGCTGCCACAACTGAGAGGAATGCAGAGGATGTGGAAGTAAACAGATGCTTAAAGAGGGTGAGCTGGAATTTAGAACCGTTCTGAACTTCCAGTGGCACTGCTCAGAGCTGTGATGTAGTTCAGCTGTGATGGGAACCTGTCTATGCATAAAATGGCTTACAAGACAAATTGTCTTCTTTTAGTGCTGAGTGCAACAAGACTTAGTCCTGTGAAGCATATGCATATGTTTAATCTATTAGATTGTGTAAAGTCAAATACCAATTTCTCTTCCTTGTTATTATTTGTTGCTAGACTATATTAAAAAACAAAAAAATCTTATTATTTCATTTTACTTCCAGTAGTTTACTGAGTATCAATGCCTGTCATCCTAAAAATAGATCTTATGGTAGACAGTATGATGACTGAGGAAAGTAGATCTTTGTCTGAGGTACACAGATTGCAAGCCATTTAGTGAATATTTGGATTAAATGTTTTTTGTAAGGTTAACTTATTAAGTTACTGACATAGCAACTTTCCTTAGGGGAATGTGTGCATATATAACTTAGTATAGTGTAAAAGCATGGTATCTTCCATTGGCTCACATTAATGAACACCATATGGTTTACTTTGGCCATCTCTTTCCAGATAGATATATGCTGTTTAGCATATTGTGAATATTATCATAGAATCATAGAATCATAGAATGGTAAGATTGGAAGGAGACCTCAAGGATCATCTAGTTCCAACCCCCTGTCATAGGCAGGGACATCTCCCACTAGCACAGGTTACTCAAGGCCTCATCCAACCTGGCCTTCAACACCTCCAGGGATGGAGCAGCCACAACCTCCCTGGGCAACCTGTGCCAGTGCCTCACCACCCTCACTGGAAAGAACTTCCTCCTAACATCCAGTCTAAATCTTCCCTCTGCCAGTTTAAACCCATTGCCCCTAGTCCTGTCATTGCAAGACCTTATAAATAGTCCCTCCCCAGCCTTTCTGTAGGCCCCCTTCAGATAGTGGAAGGCTACTATAAGGTCTCCTGGAAGCCTCCTCTTCTCCAGGCTGAAGAGCCCCAACTCTCTCAGCCTGTCCTCATAGGAGAGCTGCTCCAGCCCCCCGTATTAGCCTGAAATGAAAATCCCAATCTCATTAGAATGTCTTTCAATATTTTTATTTTTTAAATCATGAAAGATGCAATTACTTTCTAAGAGAAGACAACAAAGATAACATAAATAGTCAAATAACTAACAGAGAAGATGGAGAGAGAAATGAGAAAGGAAAATTTGCCTTAATTTCAATTCTGAAAAGAGGACAGGAACTGAAAAATGAAATAGTTCCATATGTGATATATATAGAAATCTTTTCAACAATAACATCTAAAATGGCATTCATTCATTTATTTATAGCTCATGTTTTAAAGAACTGCAGTTCGCTTGCTTACAAGATCATTTGGGTATTGCCAAGCCATATTTAGCTCAGGAAATTTTACATCCACTGAAATATATGCTATGAAATTTCCAATCAGAGGCAAGCTTAATGATAGCATTTCAGCTTTTCAACTGAACAGTTTGATGAAATCTTAAGGTTTAGTAATGGCCAAGGGGAACTAAAGAATATCCACAAAAATATTTATTCACATTTGCTTAAACTGTTGAAGAACATTAGACAAGAACAAAAATAAGAATATGGAGTACATAATACAGAATACCAATTTTACTAAACTCATTTTTCATTATAAAGTATCCTCTTTTATAAAGTATTTTGATAACTATGAGGTCAGGTTCAAATTCCTGAAAACATTATAAATTGTCTTTATTGTTTTGCAAGGTAGTGCCAAATTTTTTTTTTTTTTTGGGTTAATACGTTCTTAGAAGGCACCAGAACTCTACATTTATCATTCCAATCTGTGTTAGAAACTTTTTCTTTTATACATCAAACATAAAAATTAAAACATTTAAAATCACAGGAAATCATAGAATCATAGAATGGTAAGGTTGGAAGGGACCTCAAGGATCATCTAGTTCCAACCCCCCACCATAGACAGNCCAGAACTGCACACAGTACTCCACCTTTCCTGTACAGAAATATTATTTCATATTTTTAAGATTATATTTAATACATTAGTTTATGTGCCTTTTTTTCCCCCTGTTGTATTGGGTCATGAATTGAATCCTAATATCTAAATGTTGTACTCTATGTTGTCATTAATTCTACCTATCCCATCATACTATGAAGCAGTAACTTAAGATAAATTATGAGATAATCCAAATGATTCTTTCTTAAAATTTCTCCAAATATCTTATCCTCTCTGTCTGTATTTCAGACCATAAGTTCTAAAGAGCAGGTACTATGTATTTTTCAGGGGCCTGCTCTGCAAATCTGAGGAGCTTTTAATAATAAGTGAAGTATAACAGGGCACTACAGAGATGGAGTTATAATGTATACAGATATATGCACACCTTTCACTAGGATTCATAACATATTTGAGTAGAAATATTGTATGTTATACATCTTCCAGAGAAACCACAGGAGCTCCATGATGTGTGTGGCTCAGATACCATTTGCAATCTTCTGTGGCCGATTGACTTAACAGCCACTAATGGAGATAGCAATTTACACTTTCAATAAAATGAAAATAATGGAAAACTTGAATAGTTTTATATCAGACACCCTCCAAATTAGCTTGAACAGGCTACCGACAATTTCCCCAGGTAGACAGTGACATTTTGCAATCTGTCAGAGAGAAATAGTACTGTCATCAAAAGGGTATAAAAATTATTTAAGGTATATGAAAGGCAGAAGTCAATTTGATCAAAATAATGACATATTTTTCAAAAGTGTTTTTAACTCAAGCAGTAAAACAACATAATTATTTTAAAATAATGAAATAGTCCTTCTTACTCAAAACAATACAGAGGTTTTCTACATTGCTCATCTTTCATCAGATTTATTCCTTAAATTGCATACCTTAATCTTTATCTTTATTTTTTTTCCCCTAATTTGGACAAGAAAGTAATTTTTATTCTTGAACTATGTTCTACTACATTCTAAATCTAGATTGTGATTCCACTTCTAAATCCTTTGCCCTGTTTTCTTATGATAAATTATTATTGTTTGAATGTATCCAGCTTTGTAGCTGTTATTTTAAAAACATACATCTGCTGTCTTTGAACAGATTTTCCCTTTTTTGGTTATTTCCAAAGTCTTGTTTGACTGTGTTGTCTCATTATTGGATTAGTAACAAAAAATTCATGTTACTGGAATTTTATAGATTTCCATGTAATGCGGAGGCTACAGCTTGCTGAAATACTAGGTTTTAATAAAGTGAGGAACTATTTCATTTCTGAACAGACATTACTTCTATTTAATCAAATCCAGAGTGAGAAGTGTTCCTGAAAGTTTGTCATCTTTGTACATTTTTCTAATGTAGGAGGGATGGAATTCAACAGGTTATGTCATTAAAGCTCTTTACATTGGACCTTTCTGTGTAAGCCAATGATAAATTTTTTCGTTGATTACTGTAGTCTGTTTTAGGAGACAAACCTTTTAAAAGAGACACAGGGGAGGGATTTCTTGTCATTTGTAGTAAATAAAAGTGCAAGCGTCTAGCTGTTCAGTTTGTTCTTGCTGAGAGTCTGAAAGAGTGAAATGGAATATAAGATCTTAGGACTTAGAATCATAGAA
>WBNM01006514.1:36679-61152 GCA_013399055.1 Ramphastos sulfuratus | reverse complement strand
CCCTTCCAACCTTCTATTCTATGCTTCTATCATAATGCAGGACAGCACAGCGTAGAGCATCCCAAACCCAACTACCTTGCAGGCATCCAGCCAGTAGTGAACATTGTGCTCCTCTGCCCAGAAAATGAAGCTGTTCCTCTTCTCTCTTGAAAAGTCATGGGCAATCTTGTGAGAGATTTTCTGCTTCTAGTTTGGATTCTGTAATAATGGAGAGCAAAGAGCCTGCCTGGAGTCCCTCGGAGGTCAGCAGGAGAGAAGGAGCCTCAAGCAGACAAGCACGGCACCTCCAGCACTTGCCCCAAGCTCCTGCTGGCCACAGCTCAGGCATTTCATGGAATCACAGAATGGTGGAGGTTGGAAGGGACCTCCAGAGCTCACCTAGTCCAACACCTTTGCTAAAGCAGGTTTATCTAGGGCAGGTTTCACAGGACCGTGTCCATGTGGGTTTTGAAAGTCTCCAGAGGAGACTCCACAACTTCTCTGGGCAGCCTGCTCCAGGGCTCCAACACCCTTGCAGGGAGGAAGTTTTCCTCATGTTTATGTTGACTATCTCTGGAAGGAATTTTCCTTTGCAGTTGTGTCTGAACAATTCCCAATAAATCCATACTTATGGCACAACTCCCTTTGGTGGTGAGAACCACAACTTCATTTGACATCTTCTGGTTTGTAGAAGGTGGAGACTGGGTATAAGTGGCCAATTGTCTCCTCAAACTTCTCATGTCAACTAGACTGGGTTCAATTTTGGGACCTCCATTATAAGAAGGACATTGAGGTGCTGGAATGTGTCCAGAGAAGGACATAAAAACTGATGCAGGGTCTGGAGAACAGATCTGGTGAGAAACAGCTGAGGTACCTGGGGTTGTTTAGTCTGGAGAAGAGGAGGCTGAGGGAAGAGCTCGTTGAGGGGGGGGTTGGTCTCTTCTCTCTAGTATCAGGTAATAAACCAAGAAAAAATGGCTTGAAATTCTCCAGGGAAAGTTTAAGTTGGGCATTAGGATTTTTTTTTTCCCTTGGAGAGTGGTCAGGTGTTGGAAGAGGCTGCCCAGGGGAGTGGTGGAGTCACCATCCCTGCAGGTGTTCAAGAAATGTGTGGACATGGCAGTTTGGGATATGGTTTCATGGTCATGGGGGTGTTGGGGTGATGATTGGACTGGGTGATCTTGGGGGTCTTTACCAGCCCAAACAATTCTATGATCCTGAAGTTCAAATGCTGCTCCCAAATTCAGCACCTGACAGGCTGGCCTCGTTTAAGAGACAAGCATCTTTTGTTTGCTGCTTATCTCAGTGGCTCTTGCTCTCCCTCTCTCCACCCCTCCTCTTGCCTGAGATAAGTTCCCAGCTAATCAGGAGCCAGGTCAGATAAACTCCCTGTGAATGGAAACCCTGGGAGGCTGAAAGGAGCTCTCTTGTTCCTTTCTCAAGCAGGTATTGTATTTATACAGCCAAGCGAACAGGAGATGCAGGAAAAGATAATTCCCTCAAAACTTGGCCTGTAAATTCCCCAGAGAAAGATAAATGATATTTAATTTTATTTATTTATTTATTCTCTTGATGTAGAGCCAGCAGCTGGTGCAAAGCAGCTATTGGAACCTGTTTCCCTGGCCTTGTAAATGCCTCAAGGGTTTGATCTGAAGCATCCAGGCATCCCTCCCTGCCCTGGCTGGGTGCTGAACAGCCACAGAGAGCAGGCTGTAGGATGGGATGGGATGGGCTGGGATGGGAATGGGATGGGGGTGGGGATGAGAATGGGGATGGGAATGGCCAACCCTGGCAGCCCTCTGCTGTCTTCACTACAGGCAGCTCAGAAAGGTACCCAGCACCATCAGCTGCTGGCCATGGGCTGTCCAAACTAAATGGGAACCAAGCTTTAGCCTGCATATGCTCATCCCCTTCTACATTACTGTGGGAACCATAGATGATAGAATGGTGAGGGCTGGAAAGGACCTCTGGAGGTTATGCAGCCCAATCCCCCTGCTAAAGCAGGTTCTTCTAGCTCAGACTGTACAGGAGCTCAGTGTCTGGATGGGCTTTGAAATTCTCCAGAGGAGATTCCACAGCCCCTCAGGGTAGCTTACTCCAGGACTCCAGCACCCCCACAGCAAACAAGTTTCTCCTTAGGTTCAGGTGAGCCCTCCCCCACAGCAGTTTGTGCCCACTGCCCCTTGTTCTACCATTGAGCTCCACTGACAAGAGCCCAGCCCCATCCTCTTGCCCCCCACACTTTAGCTCTTGCTGAGCACTGATCAGATCCCCTCTCAGGCTGCTCTTCTCCATGCTCAATAGCCCCAGGGCTCTCAGCCTTTGCTCCTCACAGAGATGCTCCAGGCTCTCAGCATCTTCCCAGCCTCCACTGGACTCCCCTCAGCAATTCCCTGTCTATTTTGAACTGGACCCAGTGATCCAGATGCAGTCTCATGAGGGCTGAGTAGAAGGGGAGGAGAACCTTCCTTGATCTGCTGGCCACACTTTTCAGAGTGTACCCCACAACACCATTGGCCTTGTTGGCCATGAGGGCACACTGCTGGCACCTGGTGAACTTGTCCACCAGTACTCCCAGGTCCTTCTCCATGGAACTGCTTTCCAACAGGTCACCCCCTCACCTAGACATGGGTCTTTCACATTCACAAGTGGTCTTACAGGGACACCAACAGTTAAAAGGATGTTCCCAACATTCCTCTCTCCCGTGTCTCTCTGAGCAGCCCAGGAGCTGTGGTGCTGTTTGGTGCACAGCCATCAGCTCTGGTTAATCAGTAACAGGGGTGGGTTCCTCCACCTGCTCGCTCAGTTTGACTGCACAGGGAGGAATTCTCTCAGAGAGACAGGAGGATGACAGACAGCCCTGCTCTCGTGGGAACCAGGGCTGTTCCACCAGTGACCCTCTGCTTCTAGTGAACTCTGATCCCATCTTACTCCACTCAAGCCCTCCCTGTCCCAGCCACTGCACACAGAAACACAGCAAAAGGCTGGGACACAGATCTAACGCTGAGATTGGGCTCAGTTTTGGGCCACTCACTCTGAGAAGGACATTGAGAGGCTGGAGCAGGTCCAGAGAAGGGTAGCAAAGCTGGGGAAGGGTCTGGAGAATAGGGCTGGGGAGGAGCAGCTGAGGGAACTGGAGGTGTTCAGTCTGGAGAAAAGGAAGCTGAGTGGAGAGCTTCTGGCTCTCTGCAGCTCCCTGAAAGGAGGTTGGAGTGAGGTAGGGGTTGGTCTTTTCTCCCTAGTATCAGAGGATAGAACTCGACAAAATGGCCTGAAATTGCACCAGGGAAGGTTTAGGTTGGAGATTAGGAAAAATGTCTTTGCTGCAAGAGTGGTCAGGGATTGGAACAGGCTGCCCAGAGAGGAGGTGGAGTCCCCATCCCTGGAGGGGTTCAAGAAATGTGTGGACNCCCAGGTGAGCTAGGACATCTCCCACCTGACTGAGGCCATGTTTAGAGTACTGGGGTCCTGTTCTATGCTCCCCAGCTCAAGAGAGACAAGGAGGGAACTACTGGAGAGAGTCCAGTGGAGGCCAAGAAACTTCTGAGGGGCCTGAAGCATCTCTAAGAGGAGGAAAGGCTGAGAGACCTGGGGCTGTTCAACCTGCAGAAGAGCAGCCTGAGAGGGGATCTGATCAGTGCTGACCAACATCTAAAGGGCAAGTGGCAGGAGGATGGGTCCAGGCTCTTCTCAGTGGTGTCTGGTAACAGGACAAAAGGCAGTGGGCACAAATTGGAAGGCAGAGACTCCCTGTGAACAGCAACCTGATCTAGTTGGGGATGCCCCTGCTCACTGCAAGGGGGCTGGATGAGATGACCTTTGAGAATCCCTTCCATCATGATGCAGTCTGTGATTCTAAACATAAGTGAAAAATTCTTCACTTTGAGGGTGCTGGAGCCCTGGACCAGGCTGCCCAGAAAGGCTGTGAAGTCTTCTTCTGCAGAGGCATCCCAAACCACACCTGGATGTGTCCTTGGGTGATTTAGTCCGGGTGATCCTGCTGCAGCAGGGGGATTGGATTAGATGATCTTCTGAGGTCACTTCCACCCCCTACCATGCTGGGATTCAGTGCTGATTTCAATTTTAAAATGGTTAAAGCAGTAATCAGTAAGGATTTGGGGGGTTGGATTTTTTTTTTAATTTCTTTTTTTCCCAAGATGCTCACAGAAGGCTCCTGAGCAAATAGCCCTGAAAATTACAACCCTACAAAGCTCACTTTGACTCAAGCAACTGGACAATGTTGGCTGCAGAACTATTTGGGGATGGCTTATTTAAACACAGCCAGCAGTTCATTATCATTTGTGTTTTCCTGCTAAGCTTTCCCTCTTTTGTTAAACCCACTTCAAGTCCCAGGATTGAGACATTCACAAACCTGCCAGGTCACTCCTGCTTATCTTTCCCATGACACTCAGGGCTCCCAAAGAGCCCAGGGCCATGGCACTGCCTTTCCACAGAAAGCAATTCTTCTGGCTGAGCGGAGGCATTTCCCCCAGTGCCCCTTTTTTTTTGGGGGGGGAGGGGGTGTTGGTAGCCCCTGTTTCAGAGCAGACACTATGACAGATGCAGGGTGAAGTTCCCAAAGCCAAAAAAAAAACCTAAAAAGCCCAAGGAGCTGGAGGCTAGGGGCTGAATGTTTAATGTACCACACGGCCAACACTAAACCAGACCAAACATACTGCGGAGATTTATACCAACGCTTACTTTCTCCGCTTGGTCAAAGGTTCAGGAGCTCATAATAGTTTCCCAAGGCACGTTGACTGTGACAGATCTTAAAGAAGAGACTCCTGAAGGAGCTGAAGGCATAAATTGAATTACAGTATGCTTGGCTTGCGGTTGCTAGGGAGATCCCAGAGCCGAGGAGAAAGTTCCTGGTGATTTTTCACTGTTGTTTGAAGGCTGTGAAATTCAGGCTTTGTGCGGCGCTCCCCAAGACAAGGCTGTGCTTGGCGTGCACCATTGACACCCAGCCCCACTGGCCTGGAGGGGGCAAATTTTTATGAAGCAGATATGACAAAGCAGCATTTTGATCAAGTCATCCCTCTGGCTTTCAAAAGGGCCACTCTGGCTTTCATTCACCCCCGGTGATGGACGTTCCCATTTAAACACTTTTCAGCTGCAGAGGTCTGAACCTCAGCCCAGCCTGCCCTCAGGTTTGGGAAGAGCGTGGAGCTGGGATCAGGGCTTCACAGCTAATCCCTTTACCTCTGGTATGGGTGGAAGCAAATTCCCAGCACTGAATCCACCAAACTTTAAAAGAAAACAAGTCTGGGGCTGTGTGTTAGCAGCCAGAGGCTGGCCAGGAGTTGGAACGGGCTGCCCAGGGAGGTGGTGGAGTCCCCATCCCTGGAGGCATTCAACAAACCTGTGGACGTGGCACTTTGGGAAGTGGTTTGATGGCCATGGTGGTGATGGGTTGATAGTTGGACTCAATGATCTCAGAGGTCTTTTCCAACCTGATCCAGAAGGTCCCTCTGCTCTCTTACTGATGTGTGATCGTTAGCAGAGATGTGTAGCCCACCAGTAAATCAACCTAAATGCTTTGTTGTAATAGTCCTCATTAGAGNGGGGGGGGGGAGAGAGATTCTCTTCTCTTTCCCTCCTCTGGCTTGCAGAGGTGCTCAGGATGAAAATAACAGTGAGGAATTGGGGGTGGGGGCAGAAATCACATCTGGACATCTCTTGGTGAAAGTTAGCCAGACATTTAATAAACTGGTTTATGTTGAAAACATGTGAAGAATGACTCTACAAACAGTGATAATACTTAATCATTAAAAGCTTTCAAACAGCCTGGCCTGACAACCTTCACCTTTGCTCTGTGCAAGTGAAAACAGAAGGCATGAGGAGAACCCATGGCAACTCCAGTGGGCTGAGGAGTGGATTTTACACCGGGTATGATTCTACCCCCTTGGCATTTGGTTCATTTCTAACACCAAGTCACAGTGGATTAGTTTGAACCCCAATGCCTGATATAAGACTCCCAGCAGAGTTAATTACTCAGCTCTTTCTAATAATCCATCACCCAATCAACCCACAAAGCATTTCGTCACAGTAGCAGGTTGAATGTTCAGTTAGGGGAGCAATTAATCAAGCTGGCATTAAATATATATATATATGTGTGTGTGTGTGTGTGTGTGTATGTATAGCCACATTTTATAATAGTGTAAAACACTCAAGGTATTAATTTGAGCTGCATTTGGCAAACACAGACATGCTCTCACACACTCTCTCTCTCTCTCTTTCTCCACGGCTTGATTTATTATGTTTAAAACTGAATGGCTTCAGAAAAAAAAAAAATCAATTTTATCAGCCTTCATTATTTTAAAACATAAAATAAAGTGAAAGCATTTACTGAATAATGGCTTTAAAATTTGAGATAAAGATGCCCAAAGGGAAAATAGAGAAACCTTGGTGTGTTCTGTGCTGTTCATTCTTTAGTAGGGACTAGCTCAGAGATTTTCTGTCATAGAGTCACAGAATGGTTTTGATTGGAAAAAGACCTGCAAGATCATTGAGTCTCACCATCAAGCTAACACCACCATGGCCAAAAAAANGAGAACCCTTTCAGGGAAGAATTTTCTTCTAATGTCCAACCTAAACCTTCCCTGGTGCAACTTGAGGCTGTTTCCTCTCATCCTGTCACCTGTTACTAGAGACCAACCCCACCTCACTCCAACCTTCTTTCAGGGAGTTTTAGAGTGCAATGAGGTCTCCTTTCAGCCTGCTCTTCTCCATATCTACATACCCCCAGTTCCCTCAGCTGCTCCTCACCAGCCCTGTTCTCCAGACCCTTCACCAGCCCCATTGCCCTTCTCTGGACCTGCTCTGGCACCTCAATATCCTTCTTGGAGTGAGGAGCTCAGAACTGAATCCAGTTTTAGGTATCAGTTTTTGAGTCTATCTTTATTTATTATTATTTTTTATACTTTGAGTCTCAGCATTTTTNTATGTGTGTGTGTGTGTGTGTATAGCCACATTTTATAATAGTGTAAAACACTCAAGGTATTAATTTGAGCTGCATTTGGCAAACACAGACATGCTCTCACACACTCTCTCTCTCTCTCTTTCTCCACGGCTTGATTTATTATGTTTAAAACTGAATGACTTCAGAAAAAAAAAATCAATTTTATCAGCCTTCATTATTTTAAAACATAAAATAAAGTGAAAGCATTTACTGAATAATGGCTTTAAAATTTGAGATAAAGATGCCCAAAGGGAAAATAGAGAAACCTTGGTGTGTTCTGTGCTGTTCATTCTTTAGTAGGGACTAGCTCAGAGATTTTCTGTCATAGAGTCACAGAATGGTTTTGATTGGAAAAAGACCTGCAAGATCATTGAGTCTCACCATCAAGCTAACACCACCATGGCCAAAAAAAAAGGAATGGTGTCAATTAAGGAGTGTAAATTAAGAAGGGTAGATTAAGGAGGTGAGGTTTGTAGGTACTACCACTTGTCCAGTGTGGTGCAGGGGTGAATGGAAGGGATTCTGTTGTCCCCAGCCTGCTTTGCTTCAGTAAACATAAGCAGGTGGCATCTGTCCCATTTCATGACAACAATAACAACCAAAAGAGAAAATGAATGAGGGTTTGTCAGCCCAGGAGGGATCCATGACCCATCAGAGGGCTCCACTGAGAAGTGCTGCGTGGGTCAGGAGCTGTCAGCCGGTGCCACCAGCCTGCAAGAGTCACACAGAGCCCACACCATGCATCCTCCCTCTCTGTTCCTTCTGGTTAACTACCTGTGAGGTCCTGCTCCTCTGACTTACATTTCTTGGCATTTCCCTTTTAATTCCAGAACATTTTTAGTTGTTAGACTTCTTTCAGAAATTAGGGACAACTCTGCCCCATGCAGCACACTGCCTGATCCATCACCTGAGGCAGAGGATGGAGCCAGTCTTGCTCCCACCATACAGAACAGGTTATCCAGGGAGGTGATGGAGTCACCATCCCTGAAGATGACTTCCTCCTGCCTAGCAGAAAACACTCACTGCTGGTGGGACAGGAGATGCAGCAGGTGCTGACATCCAAAGCAGAAGCAGCACTGCAATTTGCTCTTTTTATTTTGCCCCTCAAATATTCTCAGAGGAAAAAAAAAAAAAGGCCCTTGATCCCCACCAAGCTCCAGACCTGGCATGGGCCAGGCATTGGAACAGGCTGCCCAGGGAGGTGGTGGAACCACCATCTCTGGAGGTGTTCAAAACACATGTGGACATGGCACTTGGAGACATGGGTTAGTGGCCATGGAGGTGTTGAGTTGATGGTTGGACTCAACCTTAGAGGTCTTTTCCAACCAAAACAATCCTGTGATTCTGTGCTCAGACTGCTGCATCTGTACATGGCATTGCCAAAAGGGATTTCACAATGAATCCTAGAGTCCTAGAATGTTCTGGTTTGCAAGAGATCTTAAAGCTTCCAGACACAAGAAGCAGCAATGAAGAAGAAGACATTTCCAGATTCCTCACGTAGCTTCCTCTCTGTATCGAGCTCTGGGCAGCAGCTTTGGAGTCAGTTCTCTTTAAAGACAGCTAACTCTGTAGATTAAGACCCAAATTACAAACTTTTACACAACAGCTTGCTGCAGCAGATAAAGCAGCTTGAGAGTGGCCAGTAAAGAGCCTGAAGCCCTCTCAGGCTAACCTCCCTTAGCAGTTCCTATCACCAAACTTACAAGCGGCATGCTGGATGCTACAAGGAGAAGAGGGCACTGCCACGCTTATTGAGAACACAGGGAGCTGGACCCATTTTAGTCACTTTATTGGGTCTGTCAGAGACAGATTGAAAAAAACAATAATTTCTCATCCAAAAGCCTGTGCTTGTCAGGAGAGAGATGTTTCATCTTCTCTCAGAAGCACAGATCACTCAGGAAATATCAGCTTCCTCCGTCAGCATCAATTAGTGCGCAGCAAACAGATGTTCCTGCTAATTGTGCTGGAGAAGAAGAAAGCATCCACTGCCTTCCATGGCTCACCAGTTAAAATGGAGAAAGAAAATGAATTAGCTTCCTAGCCACTCTTCCCTGAAAGCACAGAGATCCACGTTGGGTTTACAAAAGGAAAATGTGATTTCGAGGCATTAGTCAATAATTCTGCCAGTGCCTGAGCAGGAAGAAATAATGAAGACAAGACAAGAGGAAATGGCCTCAAGCTACACCAGAGGAGGTTTAGGTTGGATATCAGGAAGAATTTTTTCAGTGCAAGAGTGGTCAGGCATTTTAACAGGCTGCTCAGAGAGGTGGTGGAGTCCCCATCCCTGCAAGGTGTTCAAGAAACGTGTGAGGTGGCACTTGGGGACACGGTTTAGTGGCCATGGTGGCCTTAGGTTGATGGTTGGACTCAACCTTAGAGGGCTTGTCCAACCCAAGCCTATGATGCTATGATTCTGTGATTCTATGGTAATTCAGGGCTGCAACAGAGTCCAGGCTGCACCCTGAATATGGAACTTCACCTTTGCAGTCACTCTTGTGAATCCAAAGGCTTTTCTCTTAGTTACACCAATGTAGCCCAGGTCAGAATCTCACCCACAGCGTGGGAGAGTGAAACACGAGATGCAAACCTTAGCTCAGAGCACTGCAGCATGGATGCAGATGCCAGGTGCCATGTTAGGTGAAGTAAAAGCACTCAGACCTCCTCCTCCCTTCTCAGAGCTCCCCACAGACCCTGCAGCTGGGAGCTCCTTGATTGCTCACCCAGCTCTGGCACCTTCCCCCAGGGATCCTCTCTGTGTCCATAGGCACTTTCTAAGGTTTCCATGCACTCCCTAAACAAGATGCCCTTTCACGAGGCCAAAGCCACCACATCAGGAGAGCCTCTGTAGTTCCTTCAGAGGGCTTTAAGCTCCCTCAGCTCTAGGAGGATCAGTAGCCAGGTTCTGGGAAATAGTTAGCCCTCTGTGTGCCAGAATGATGAATTCACAGAGAAATGGTCTTTTAGTTCAGAACTGGCCATGTTGCTGTCACTGGCCATAGGACACCCTGGCAGCAGCACAAGGCCCCTCTGTTTGTGTCACCATCCTAAATGCAAAGTAGGTGAACTCTGATGCAGGCTTCTTTTTTTTCCCAGCCACTTAGCAACTTTTTCACTTTATTTCACTCCTGAAGTAGCATTTCTGATGTGCTCAAAATGTGCAGGTCCAGGAGGGGGAAAAAAATTCAAGGCAATATCAAATCCCAGTTTCTTCTGGTTTTCATAGACTAACAGAATGGCTTGAATTGGAAAAGACCTCCAAGATCATCTAGTTCCAACCCCTCTGCCATGGGCAGGGACACCTTCTACCAGACCAGGTTGTTCATGCAGGAGCACAGGTGTCATAGAATCATTGAATCATAGAATGCTGTGGGTTGAAAGAGACTTCTGAAGGTCATTGAGTCCAAACCCCTTGACAAAGCAGGATCACCCAGGGCAGGGCACACAGGAGCACATCCAGATGAATCCTGAACTTCTGCAGAGAAGGAGGCTCCACAAACTCTCTGGGCAGCCTGCTCCAGGTCTCCAGCACCCTCACAGTAAAGAAGTTTCTGCTGATGTTCAGATGGAACCTCCTGTATTCCAGTCTGTGTCCATTGCCCCACTGAAAAGAGCCTGGTCCCTTCTTCTTGCCCCCCACCCTTTGCATATTGATAAACATTCATAAGATCCCCTCTCAGGCTGCCCTTCTCCAGGCTAAGCAGCCCCAAGTCTCTCAGCCTTTCTGCCAGACCCCTTCAGCATCTTCCCAGCCTTCCCTGTCTCTTTTGAACTGGAGAGCCCCGAACCGGACACAATATTCCAGCTGTGGTCTCACCAGGGCAGAGTAGAGCCAGGGGAGAACCTTTCTTTGACCTGCTGGTCACAATCTTTTTAATGCACTCCAGGAGACTATTTTCCTTCTTGGGCTGGACTGAGATGAGACATGAGGAGGAAATTCTTCCTCATGGAGGTGGTGAGGCACTGAAAGAGGTTGCCCAGAGCAGCTGTGGCGGCTCCAAGTCCGGCAGTGTTCAAACGCAGCTTGGACGAGGCCTTGAGCAAGCTGCTGTAGTGGAAGGTGCCCCTGCCCATGGCAGAAGGTGGAACCAGATGAGCTTCAAGGTCCTTTCCAAACCAAACCATTCTAGGATTGTGTGATTCTATGAAATAAAGATTTTTCCTTCCCTGAGAGACAGAAAGCTTTTGTTCTAGTCCAGCAAGAAGGACAAGAAATTCCCACCATTGTTTCATGCTTTCCATCTCTCCCCCTTTTTATTTTATGTTGGGTTTTGATTTTTGATTTTTGGTTTTTGTTGGGTTGGGGGTTTTTTTTGGGTTTGTTTGGTTTTGTGTTTTGGTTTGTTTTTTTTTCTTTTTCAAGTCCATTTTTCAAAAAGCAATTTTGAAATGTTCTGGGAAATGCAGGGGGTAGCAGTGCTAATCTATCATCCTCTTCTGATAACATTTAATTAAACCCCACAGCTATTAGTCATCTGCTACCTCCCCACCAAGGCCGACCTGACCGTATCTTTAGCACGCTGGTGAAAGAAAAATTGAGAAGATTCTTTTTCATTTTATTTTATTGTGGCAGCAGGGGAGCACAAAGCATATAATTTAAGGGAGGGCAAAGACAGCTTCTTCTGCCAGTTTCTCAGGAGGTTAAGCCAGGGTTGTTGGTTGGTTGTTTTCTTTTTACCATAAGGAGAGTGTTCTGCTGCTGTAGCCAACGCGGCTGAGTTTTGTGCAGAGCAAACAAACCAGAAGCAGCTAGCAGGGAAGAGAGACCTTCTGTGACCAAAACTCTCACCCTCCCAACAGAACCTCTAGAACTTGCATTTTCACTGAATCACTGAGTCACAGAACCTTAGAGGTTGGGAAGGACCTCTATAGNTGTTCCAGTGTTGTGTTACCCTTACAGGGAAAAAAAATTCCTCCTCATGTTTCCATGAAACTTCCCATGCCTCAGCTTCCACCCATTGCCCCTTGCCCCTTGGGAAGAAGCCTTTGTTCAACCACAGTCCAATGGTGAATGATGGAAACAGCTGAATCCTTCAAAACCAACTCCCTGGTCCCCTCTTTGGAGTGTTTGCTGGGGAAGTGAGGCTTGCTGGTTCCATCACCTAGCCTGGCGTGTGGGTCTAGTTTGAGTCTGCTATAAAAAGAAGCTGCAGTTTTACTTTGCTGCCAAATCAATTCAGCACTCAGCTTTCAAGAAGGAGCCAAACCAGTCAGCAATGTGTGGCCACAACCCTGCATCCCCTGGACGACTATCACTGCAATAGCTAAAATCAGGGGGTGTAGCTGCCTACTATTATTTTTATTATGACTCAAACTTGGGGTCAGGCTGCTCACAGCCATTGTAACCTGTCATTATGAACAGATTTCACAGCCTGCACTCTCTACAGCATTCAAACCTTACAGAAAAAAAATATCATTTAGGTTGGACATCAGAAGAAATTTCTTCCCTGAAAAGATTCTCAAAGACTGGAACTGGCTGCTCAGGGAGGTGGCTGAATTCCCATCCCTGGAGGTGTTTCAAAGAGGCAGAGATGTGGTGCTGAGGGCCATGGTTTAGCACCAGCCTTGGTAGAGTTAGAAAATGTTTGGACTTGATGATCTTAAAGGGCTTTCCCAGCCAAAATAATTCCATGAAAGATCCTGACACTGGCAGTGCTCTTGTTCACATCCTGAGGCTCCAGGCCCATGACACGAGGAGTGCAGGGCAGCAGCCCAGGTGAAAGGCTACCCCTGCACCTTGAGCACATCACAAACAAGGCTTCAGTCTGGCTTTGCACCACTTGGGACTCCAAGCTCATACAAAGACATTCCACCTGTGGCCTTCAGCTCTTGTGCTAATGCAAAATACTACTATTTGCACACACAAATTGTTTTCTTCTGTGCAAAAAGACATCATCACGTGCCAAATATTTTCACTTTGTGTGTGCAAGTGTATCAAACCTTTTCAGATCTAGCAGAGGAATGAAGTGAAGGCTGAAAACTCACAGATCTCCTATTATGGGCCAAATTCTGCCAACACAGTGGTGCTCAGAGACTCTTCATTGTCATCTAACCAACTCCATATTTTAATGTGACAAAGGTGAGCTGATGCTCTGTGCTTGTTTCTTTCCTTCACTTGTCAGAGTGCATGGTTTGGTTTGGTTTGGTTAAGTTTGGTTTGGTTTGGTTTGGTTTGGTTTGGTTAAGTGTGGTTTGGTTTGGTTTGGTTTGGTTTAGATTGGTTTCATTTGGTTAAGTTTGGTTAAGTTTGGTTTGGTTTGGTTTAGATTGGTTTCGTTTGGTTAAGTTTGGTTGGTTGGGTTTGGTTTGGTTTGGTTTGGTTTGGTTTGGTTTGGTTTGGTTTGGTGAAGAAAGCAGCTGTAATGAGATGAGACCACAGTCCACTGGTTAAAAAGCCAAAGAATACTCATGCTGATCTTTTATTCATATGGGAATGTTAATTAAGATCCATCTGTAATTACAGTACCATCATCATCTAGAGGCCTGGAAGTGCAAATGTTCTTCCTGACATATGGAATAATAGAAACCAGCTGAATCCAAGTGCTGCTGCCCGATACCCAGACAAACACTCAGCTACAGACATCTCCTGGCTCCTGGGGTGCTCCTCCATAAGGCATCAGTCACTGCCACCTGCACAAACTGCTGAAGGCAAAAGCTGAGGTTTGCATCTCCAGGCTTCAAAAAAGATCACACAGCATCCCAGGATGGAAAACAAATAAAGAGGCAGCTAAGCTCAGAGTCCTCACTGACACCACAACAAATGCTGGGAGCAAAAGTTAGATGTTGGGGAGGTTTCTTTAAGCCCACTTCTGCCTGGAGGGCTTGTGGTGCTGGTAAAGGTGCTGGACAGCAGGAGCTGTGCTCCTGTGCCCTGTGGGTAGACTTTGCAGGCACAGGAGCACTGAAGCATTGAATCACAGAACCATTTTGGTTGGAAAAGACCTTTAAGGTCAGTGAGTCCACCTGAACTGGATGACAGTGCTGATCCTGGGCTGTGCCTGATCCAACTCAACAGCTACAGCTTCCTGTAATGCTGACACTGGGAACTCATCCCCTGTCCCAGTGCTCCCCCAAATCCAAGCCTTCCTTCAGCACCCCCTACACCAGCTTCTAGAAAAACCCACAGTGCCAGAATGCCAGCTTGGAAGGCACCCCGAGGATCATCTGGTCCAAACTTTCTAGGTGATGGAGTGGCAATGAGCTGGCCCAGCACCCTGTTAAGCTGAGTCTTAAAACTGTCCCATGAGGGCAATCCACTGCCTCCCTTAGGAGCTGATTCCAATGTCCAGCTCTTCTCACAGGGAAACATCTTCTTCTGGAGCCAAATGGGAGTCTCCCCAGCAGTAACTTCTCCCCATCACCCCTGGTCTTTTCCATGGGACTCCTTGTATAAAAGGAGTCTCCATTCTCCTGGTAGTGACTGATCCATGGCAATAAGGTCTCCCCTAAGTCTTCTCAAGGCTGAACAGCCCCAACCCTCTCACCCTTCTCCTCTGGCCCTTCTCTGGACACTTTCCAGCCCATCCTCATCTGTTTTGTACAGCAGGGACCAAAACTGAACCCAGTCCTCCAGGTGTGGGCTGTTCCCATGCTGCTCCCATTTATCTCTCACACCAACAGAGCCAGTGTCAGACTCCTCCTGGCTCTCCCCAGGCTCTTTCTACAGCACAAACACATTAACAAAAACATTTCTTGCCGCTCTCATTTTCCCACTGTTACTTTCTCCACTGATTTTAATTAACCACTCTCTGCTTCTGGAAGTGGGGCAGGGAGAGTTTGTCTCCCTTTCTATTAAAAAAAAATAAAAGCCCACCAAGAAGATTTCTCCTTAATCTCTCACCAGCATAAAATAAGCTTTCATTATGCCAACGAGTAAGCTTCAAAGTTTTAATTAATTTCTCTGCTTACATAAGCATAACAATATTAGTCAGGTTGGCCTATAAATTGTACCCACCAGCCTGGATTTTTAATTAAATTAATGTCATTACATTCAGAGAGATGAAATATATTCCACCACATGCCCCATCTTCACAAGGCTTTTCCTCCTCCTTGATCCTCCCCCTCCTCAATTCTTTGTGGACTGCATAGGTGGGATTAAAGCTGGCCACATCAGATGAGCTTCCCAGTATGAAGCACATAAAAGTCAACAGCTGTTGGTGTGCTGAAGATATTCATAGAATGACTTAGGTTGGAGAGGGTATTAAAGGTTATCTACTCCAGGCTCCCCACCATGGGCAGGGACACTTCTCAACTAGACTCAGCTGCTCAAAGCCTCATCCAACCTGGCCTTGAACACCCAGAGAGGCAGGACTTGTTTACAGAAAACAAAATGAGAAACCTGAGGGATATGAGGATGAGAGGGGGATTAATATCTCTGATTTGTGACACATTGTACAAGCCCAGCTTTGGCTGGGTGGTGCAGCAGTTTATTGGGGCCCACCAAAACATCCATTTGTGTGGTAACCATAGAATCCTAGAATGGTTTGGGTTGGAAGGGACCTTTAAGACCATCCAGTTCCAGCCCCCTCTGCCATGAACAGGAACACCTTCCACTGGACCGGTTTGCTCAAGGCTTCATCTAGCCTGGCTTTGAACACCTCCAGATAGGAGGTATCCACAACCTCCCTGGGCAAGCTGTTCCAGTGCCTCACCACCCTCACTGCAAAGAATTTCTTTCTAGTCTTCAGTCTCAATCTTCCCTCTTCCAGCTCAAAGCCACTGACTCTTGTCCTGTCACTACAGAAGACCCTTCTAAGAAGTCCATCCCCAGCTTGCTTGTAGCCCACTTCAGGTACAGGGAGGATGCTCTAAGGTCTCCCTTGAGCCTTCTCCAGGCTGAACAGCCCCAGCTCTCCCAGCTTGTCCCTATAGGGTAGCTGTTCCAGCCCTCTGATCATCTTCATGGCCTCCTCTGGAACCACTCCAAGAGTTCATGGACAGTTCATAGAACAATTCATAGACTTATGGAAATGGAGAGCTCAAAGGAATCTTGAGAGATCAACTGCATCTCCTGGTCCTGTCTTGAGTTGCATCATAAATAATAGTAATCAGAAGAGCAAAACCAATACGTGTAAAGCATGTGGGTAGGGTTTGGAGTTTGACCTCCTGCTCCGTTAGAGGTTATCAGAGGAAAATTGTCCGTGGAAAATGCCCCCCCCCTAAGCTGCCCCTTATTTGCAACGTGCTTTAGCTGAGGCGTAACCTCATACCAGAAGAATTAAAGCTTGCCTAACAATCTGATGTTCTTCTTACTGGGGCTTGAAGAGTGTGTATTTAATGACTAAAATGTGTTTATTTTTAAATTACATAGCAGAGCAGTGACAGCCTTTTGTAAACTTCAGCAAACACTCTGCTTTGCTGCCTGCAGCTCAAAAGAAAAATTGCCTTCCAAAGCAGGCAAGAACTTTCGGTCCCTGAAGCCCTGTCCTGGAGAACAAATGATTCAGCTTCACACACCCCCAGCAGCACCAGGCCATGGGCTCCTTTCAGTCACAGAAACACTCAGGTTGGCAAAGCCCCTCAGGATCACCAAGTCCAACCTAGATTCACCTTAAACCATAGCCCCAAGCACCACATCCAAACCACCCTTAAACACAGCCAGGCTGGGTGACTCCACCACATCCCTGGGCAGCTCATTCCAGTCCCTGACCACTCTCTCGATGGAAAGCTTTTGAGGGTACAGGACCTTACATTTGCTAAACCCAGGGCTTGTCCACGCAAAGGTAGAACAGGTGCCCTACAGCACATCACCATCAGCCCTCTCACTCCCTACTCCACATCTAAGGGGTGCAAGAATTGGGTTGTTCCCTCAGCACAAGAGAAAGCAGCAAAAGCCACACAGAGAGTGATTGGGAAGGATGCAAAGTGTGGGCAGAGCCAAGGAGGTCACCAGTCCTTGGGTGACACAGGTATGTCCCAGCACGAGACACAGCATGGGATGTAAAGAGAGGTGAATAAGGCTGTGGGTGCAGGTGCAGATCTGATACTGCATTGGGGTTTCTTTATGGGTAATGATTACAAAGCTGACTCTCACTTGCTGCCTTTGCCTCTGGAGACAGCAGGCATCCAGAACCAACCACAGCACGGCACGGCCACTTGGCCTGCCACTGAGCCTTGTCTGCAGGACTGCCTGCGAGGACACTGGCTTGGGCTTACTCAGCAGGGACCCCAGGTTGTTTCTCACTGGAGAAGCAAGAAAGGAACTTTTCATCCTGCCCCCAATAGTGAGCTGTTGCTGCAGCAGCAGCAGTTTTGTTTGCTGTCCAGGCAGGGACATCTCCCTCCAGGCATCTTCCTTACATTGTTTCCTAAGACGAAGTCTTCCCAGCACCTGGGAGAAGATTTGGCTGCTTGGATATGACAGTGGGAAGCCAGGAAACACTCACTGAGTGAGGCAGCAAACTAAGTTTCAGCTCCTTCAGGAGCTATGCAGGCCTCAGACTCAGGCTAGAAACATCTTGCTGTGTGGCTGTAGGATTAGAGGATACTCCAGTCCTGCTCCACCTCCCTGCCTGTGCAGTATGATGTGCACTCTTCCTAACACAGGTCCATGGCATTCCTGCCTTTGGGGATCATTCAGCTGAGGTGAAACCAGTAACTAAAACATTCATTCAGCTGGAGAAAGGCTGGCTCCAAGTGCAGTGTTATCATCCACCTGAAGGTGGGTGAGGAATCATCTAGATCTACCTCCTTTTGTCCGATTTGAGAGATGGAGAAGTGGCTTCAGCTAGAGAAACCAGGAGCAATCTCCCAGTGAAACAGCAAATACTTAGTTTCTGACTCAAGGGGCAAAGCATGGCTCAGTGCCCAAGAGTGAGGTGTGCTACAAGCAGAGCAGAACCTTCCTTCAAAACCCAAAAGGAGTTTTCTCCTAAGCAGAGATGAATCATGAGTGAATCAAGAGTAAATGCAGCATTCTGGGGCTTTTTTATCCTTTCATCATACCCCTCTAAACCCAAACCTTCCCTCCAAAAGCCCTGGTAGTTTTCCATTCAACTCACAAACTGCAAAACCCACGGGCTTAGTGATGAGGGCACAGCAAACCTAAGCAGAAGCCTGGAGTCTGGATGTCATTTGAGTTGGGTTTTGCCCTCAAATTACCATGCTAGAGAAGCCAAATCTCTGTATGACAGCAGAAGCCACAAACCCTCTGGCAATTCTGTGCACAAACCAAGGCAGAAGTTTAATGGCAGAACCTTGAAGGAAAGATGGGTTTGCTGAAGCATCCCAGAGCTGGACAGAAGGTCAAACAGAATCAAGACAGAGCAAGAACAGGTCTGGAGTGTGGTGCAGTAACTGTTCCTTGAGCCTCTGCACTGCACATTAATCATCTCTCACTAACACACTGGAAGTTTTAAGTGCCACAGGTCATAAAGGGTAACGGACACAAACTGGAACACAGAAAGTTCCACCTCAACACGAGGGGGAAATTCTTTACTGTGACAGTGCTGGAGCCCCGGCGCAGGCTGCCCAGAGAGGTTGTGGAGTCTCCTCTGGAGACTTTCAAGACCCATTTGGATGTGCTCCTGTGTGACCTGCCCTAGGTAATCCTGCTTTGGAAGGGAGTTGGACTGAATAATCTTTGGAGGTCCTCTCCGACTCCTACCATTCTGTGACTCTGATGAGGCACTGCAGAGGTGAGACAAAGATACTTCAGCTGTGAGTAGAAGCTCTGCCTTTCCCTGGCCCTGCAGACCTGTCCAGTAGGATTGAGAAGTGGTAGCACCATAGGTTTCCAATCTCAGGGTTACATCAGGGCCAGATGTTGTGCCAGAGGAAATGAGAGGATGCCGAGAACAACCCAGATCTTTCATGCTGAGGGAACTGCTGAAAGTAAGAGTTAAAATATCAGCCACATCTGGACCTCATCCCTGAGCAGCTTTTCCCTTGAATTTGAACTTGGACTCAAAGAATAGAGGGTGGGGAGGGAAGCTGCAAGCCCTCCTGTGACGTGACAAGTGAGAGTTGTTCTCATTAAGGTGATGCTATGCTTTTAATTAGAGGGTCACTTCGTTTGGCTCCACGGTGTCAAGCATAATCAGTATGACATTCATTACTCCATGGTAATTTATTTTTTTTTTTCATTCTCCAAAAGCCACAAACTGCTCTGGTGAAGCAGGATGGTCCCTTTGCTACCACCGTGGCTTGTCTTTAGTGTCTGTGCTTGTGTCTTGTCCTGCTGTCTGTCTTTTCTTCTGCTGCTAGACACTAAATCAGGTGGGAATGTTGAGTGTAGGAAGGCTTTGCAAAGGGACCTGGGCAGGATGGATCCATGGGATGAGGTTCAAAAAAGTCAAGTGCTGGGTCCTGCACTTGGGTCACAACAACCCCATGAATGCTCTAGGATTAGGGTATAGTGGCTGGAAACAGTCTGGCAGAAAAAGGTCTTGGGGGAGTTGTTTGACAGCAGCTGGAGGTGAGGATCACTCAGAGGTAATCACACAGGAACACTTTCAGGTGGGTTTGGAATGCCTCTGAAGAAGGAGACTCCACAACCTCTCTGGGCAGCCTGTTCCAGTGCTCTGCCACCCTCACTGTAAAGGAGTTTCTCCTCATGTTGAGGTGAAACTTTCTGTGTTCCAGTTTGTATCCACTGCTCCTTGTCTTATTGCTGCAGACCACTGAAGAGATTGGCCCCAGCCACCCTCTGCCACCCTCAAAGTGAAGATTTTTTTTTCCCTTCTGTTCAGATGGAACCTCCTGTGTCCCAGTTTGTGCCCATTGTCCTTGTCCTGTCACTGGGCATCACTGGTCACTGCTGGGAAGAGGTGACCAGTGCCCCTTAGCTATTGATAAGCATCAAGGAGAAGATGTAGCTGAGTATGGATCTGCCCCTAGGCTGGTCCCATAGAGAGGACTCCTGGATGTATTGGGTTATGGCCTCCGTTGAGCTCCAATCCTCCTGAAGGAGCCATGCTTCAGCCCTTCCATGCCTGATCTTCTCCTGGTAGTGTCTGCTACCCAGCTTCTGAACGACACCCCTCAAGCCGAGTGCCTCACAGCGTTCCACAAAGTCTAAAACCACTACCTGCTGAATCACAGGGCTGGTGGGACCGACACAAGTGAAGGACCACGGAGCTTCCCGGAGGGTTTATTAGGCACGAAGCACTGCGCCTGGCAGGCAGAGCCACACAAGGTGAGGCAAAGCTTTCCCTGCCGCTCAGCCCCCAGCGCCGGCGGCCGCCGTGCGCAGCCCGCGGAGACATCTAGTGCCTGAAGTCCGCACTGCTGGCGGGCACCGGCTCGGGGTGGGCTGCTCGGGGACCTCCTGCGCTTCCTGTTTGCTGTAGCTGTTTACTCAATCTAAGTATTTCCAAAATAAATAAGAACTGAAGCGTCCCCTCCAGGATGCTCTTCCACTGTTTATCTTGGCTGGGCACAGGAAGCTGTGTCCAAGGAAGCGTTGCTCAGCCTGATGTGCAGATGCAGCTTCTTAGGACCTTGTGTTTGCCCTGAATGTCTCGATAGCATCCAGGGTAATCTGCAGAAGTCCAGCCAGATGGATGTTGTTCCTCTGGGCTGGGATGAATCGTGGAGCTCCTAGCTTCTGGGGGATTAAAGAGACTCAATAACTGCCAGTAAAAAACATCCTGGTCTTCGTAGCTCTGTCACAAGCAGACCTGCCTCGTCTCAAAGCACCAGAGAGGACCCAAGAGCTCTCAGAAGGTGGTGGGAGCTCTGATTATGGCAGGCACTGAGGAGATCATGGCAGTCCTCAGGGTCCAGCAGGACGTTTCCAGTTGAACCAGAGGATTAGGGCTGAGGGCTGCTGCTGTTGCTGCAGGCACAGAAGCACGTTCCTCTGCTTCAGGAGCAGATCAGCTTAGCTGTGGCAGCTGAGGCAGCCCATCCTCAGCCAGCAGAAGTGAGTTATTGCCATCTAGCTTAGCCCACACGCAAGGAGGCTGAGATAAGCCACGTTCTTCACATCACCGTGGGCTGAGAGCACACCCCCTGACACTCACTATATCTCCGCTGACGCTCAAACCCAAACAAGGTTTAAGTGGGACACAAGTTGTTAATAGATCTAGCAGCCCAAAGGCTCCAGACACCAGCTGTCAGGAGAAATGTTTCCTCTCCATGTGCTTATCAACTCCCATCTTCTCTCTGCTGTCACGGATGCCCAAGATCACTCAAGCTGATGTGAGCAAAGCAGATCCATGGCATGACCAGGACTTTGCAGCAGATCTGCCCACTCCAGACTGGTCAACACATCAGGACCTGCTCAGTGCTGGTGTTGCTCACTTGTTCATCATTTTTGCTTAGAACCAAGAACCTGAGGGTGGTGAGACACTGGCACAGGTTTCCCAGGGAAGTTGTGGATGGTCCCTCCCTGGAGGTGTCCGAGGACAAGTTGGATGAGGCCTTGAGCAAGCTGGGCTAGTGGTAGGTGTTCCTGACCATGGCAGGGGGGTTGGAACTGGATGATTTTGAAGGTGCCTTCCAACCCAAACCATTCTATGAATCTACTGGCTCAGCATTCCATTGCTCTCTGCAACTCCCTGAAAGGGGGTTGGAGCCAAGTAAGGATTGGTCTTTTCTCCCTACTATCAGGTGATAGAATAAGAGTAAATGGCCTGAAATTTTGCCAGGGGAGGGTTAGGATGAAGATTAGGAAATAATTATTTCCTGAAAGAGTGGTCAGGCATTGGAACAGGCTGCCCAGGGATGTGGTGGAGTCACCATCCCTGGAGGTGTTTAAGAAACCTGTGAACATGGCACTTGGGGGGCATGGTTAATGGTCATGGTAGTGTTGGGTTGCTGGTTGGACTTGATCTTAGAGATCTTTTCCAACTGAAACTATTCTATGATTCTTTCTTTGTATTCTCCCCCTGATTCACCTCTGTGTTTGAAAGCCCTGAAGCCACAGTGGAGGCAGAACAACTTGCAGAGATCTAATTTCCAACACTCAGAAAGAGTACGGTAGGTCCCGAAGGTCCTGCTTCCATATCCCTCCCAAAATGCTTCTTATCATGAACTCTGACTGCAGAGTCTGGATGTGCACAGAGATTTAAGACCTGGCGAGTGACCAGAGGAGCACAGTCAAGAGAAGATGAAAAATAAGGAGGGAGAAATATTGAACAGATCTTATATATATATAATTTTTTTTTTTCATCCTAACATTTCCGACGGAGGCCTGAGGATGGTTTTCATTTCATCCCAATTAGCTCAACCTACCCTCGTTATGAAAAACTGGAAGCCACCCAAGTTTTTACCACAAGAACAATTTGGTAACGTTAAGAAATATTTTTATTAATAGCTTTTGTGTCTCTGTGTGTGTAAGGTCTGGGCACATGGAAGTGTTAACCATCGCTAATGAAATAACTGAAACCGTGCTCAGTGAGGCCAAAGAACCTGACCTCACTTCTCTAGCCCCACCCCAGTTTTGGTACAAACGAGGTCATCATCAGTGCCAGCAACCCAGAAAAACAAATCAAAACAAAACATGAAGGGAATAGATTAGCAAACCACCTCCCTTTCATGATTCAAGACCACAAGAGTCTAAAATAAGCTCAGAAATAAGCCCCCGAGGACCGTTTTGATCCGTTCAAGCAGCACAACCACGCTGTGGTGATCTGCGGTTTTGCCTGAGTCTCTTGTTTGCCAGGAGAAGGCTTTTTCCTACTCATCAACAGGGCTAGGAGTGGGAAGGAAATATTCCACGCAGAGAAAGAAGTGTGTTCTCAGCTGCCAAGCCTCCTGCAGGCAAGATCACCTGAGCAGCAGGGCACAGAGATAGTGCTGAGGTCACACCACAGAAGATGCTTGGACTGTGGTGATCTTTTGGGAGAAGAGATTTAATTGCAGGGATTTAGGGATATGCTCAATTAGTTCTCCAGAAGTCCTAGTCACAGTAGAAGACATAACAACCCCAGAAGATCTGGTAGTGTCATAAGCATAACACTGACTCTCTGAGATATTATGAAGAGTGCCCTGCACCTGGGGGCTTCTCACGACAGCAGTGCTGGACAGGGATGGACACTCTCTGAAGAGGACCATTCAGGTTTCAGGAAGTGTAATTGCATCATAGAATTGTTTGGATTGGAAAAGACCTCTAAGATCATTGAGTCCAACCTTCAACCTAAGAGCTGGGTTGTAAGCATGATGAGCAATGTGATCATTGCTAGTAGGGTCAAAGGCAATACATCACACATCTCTTTTCCTAGGTTTTACTCACATACACAAGCCTGTTCCAAGACTTACTGACACCACTGGGACTTTCTCCACTGACAACAACCAGCTCCAGATTCGGCCCAGAAAGAGCTGTATCAAGCCTGCAACCATATGGAATGATTTCTGAGTCACAGCAGTTAGAGATAAAATGAAAATGGCTGGTTTGAGTTGGTAAACATAAGGACTTGGAAGGTTTAACAGGAGACCAGATGCTAAGTGACCTGGAAACTATCCTGTGAGGGTGCTGGAGCCCTGGAGCAGGCTGCCCAGAGAGGTTGTGGAGTTTCCTCCTCTAGGCGCTTTCAAGACCTGTCTGGATGTGCTCCTCTGTGCCATTCTTTAGGTGACCCTGCTTTGGCAGGGAAGTTGGACTTCATGATCCCCAGAGGTTCACTGCCAACCCTTCCATTCTGTGATTCTATGATTCTGTAATTCTATGATTCTCAGAGATGGCTACTTCAGATCACGGTCAAAATCTTTCCAGTGAGGGTGGGGAGACACTGGAACAGGTTGCTCAGGGAGGTTGTGGATGCCTCCTCCCTGGAGGTGTTCAAGGCCAGGTTGGATGGGGATTTGAGCGAGCTGGGCTAGTGGGAGGTGTCCTTGACCATAGAATCATAGAATCATAGAATCATAGAATGGTAAGGTTGGAAGGGACCTCAAGGATTATCTAGTTCCAACCCTCTGCCATAGGCAGGGACATGGTGGGGAAGATTGGGACTGGATGATCTTGAAGGTCCCTTCCAACCCAAACCTCTGAATCTCCGAAGACCATGAAGAGGGCAATGTGAGCATGGCCAGAACTGGTACTGAAGAGGGCAATGTGAGCATGGCCAGAGCTGGTACTGAAGAGGGCTATGCGAGCATGGCCAGAGCTGGTACTGAAGAGGGCAATGTGAGCATGGCCAGAGCTGGTACTGAAGAGGGCAATGTGAGCATGGCCAGAGCTGGTACTGAAGAGGGCAATGTGAGCATGGCCAGAATTGGTACTGAAGAAGGCAATGTGAGCATGGCCAGAGCTGGTACTGAAGAGGGCTATGTGAGCATGGCCAGAGCTGGTACTGAAGAGGGCAATGTGAGCATGGCCAGAATTGGTACTGAAGAGGGCTATGTGAGCATGGCCAGAATTGGTACTGAAGAGGGCAATGTGAGCATGGCCAGAATTGGTACTGGCTGTTTTCTAACTGTCCTGCAGGCTTACAAAGCTCTCCAATTCTGGTAGTCTGAAAAGTAAAAATTCCCTGTATCCAAATAAATCCATGGGAAAGGACAGCCTGAGCTGGATAAATGACAGTTGTGAAATACAAGTATTTAATTAAATCTTGCCTGCTTGTACCCCACCCCTCCCAAAAAAAAAAAAAAA
>WBNM01006514.1:0-29950 GCA_013399055.1 Ramphastos sulfuratus | reverse complement strand
TGTGCCACACAGCTTGGTGTCACCTGCAAACTTGCTGAGGGTGCACTGATTCCTCTGTCCATGGCACTGACAAAGATGTTAAACAGCACTGGTGCCAGCACTGACCCCTGAGGGTCACCGTGCCCAGGTGGACACCGTGCCCTTGGTCACCACTCTGCATGCAACCATCCAGCCAATATCAAGATGTCACCTTCTCACTTGAAACAATGAAAACCCAAACAGTGCTGTGTCCCCCACGAAAGCTGCTTCTTTCAGTGACAAAAGAAGTCAGGAAGCAACATTTTTGCCTGTTTTCCTTCACACACCTTCAGAAGCCTGCAGGGTTTAATCCTGAAAACCATTCAGCAGAGCAGAGTGAGAGGACAGCCTTTGGGGAACCAACAACAGCCACATCCAGTTTGTGTTATTCCATGATCCATTTCATGGTTTGGAATTAATTGCAGCTGGGGCACAGAGGGGGGGGGGAAAAAACACCAAACCACAACCAAAACAACTTGAAGGCTTAAATGGTTTTCCAAATTCATAAGGAAGTATTTATCTTTGAATAATAACCTTATTTTAAAGCTAGGATCTCTCTCTTTTTAAAAGAAACCCTTTATTTGCTTTCAAATGGTTGCTCCTTGTGGTCAGAGGCTGTCTGGTGCTCTCCTCTTGTGGAAGGTTGCTGGAAGCAGCATTGCTTGGGTAATTGCCACTGTCATTGGAATAGCTGTGGGCACTCCAAAAATGCCTTGCAGCATTTGGTCAGAAGGCAATAAAAGTTGGAGGGACAGCTAATAGCTGATGGTGGTTCCTAAGTGCTCCAGAAAGGGTAAGGACACTTGAAAACTTCTGAAACATCTTGGTAGCCCTCAGGTCTCCAAACCCAGATGTGTTCTGCTCTCTTGCCTGGGCACAGCAGAGTCTCTGCCTGACTGCTTTGTAAATACCAATGGTGAGCCTCAAAAAAAACCCAAAACACCAGGTGAAGATTGTTGCTCTCTACTTTCCACTATAGAACCCTGCCCATGGAGGCTCCTCAAGCATTTGAGACATGAAGGAAGCTTTCCAGCATGCCCCCAAGTCAGCAGGCCACCCCTACTCACAGCTATCTAAAGGTGAGGAGTCCATCCCCACACCAGGGTTGCCCTTATAGAATCATGGGACTATTTTGGTTGGAAAATATCCTTAAGATCATCCAGTCCAACCATTCCCTAACTCTACCAAGACTGAGGCTAAACCATGGCCCTCAGTACCACAGCTCTGCCTCTCTGAAACACCTCCAGAGTGAAACAGCTCCCTGGGCAGCCTGCTCCAGTCTTTGAGAACCCTTTCAGGGAAGAAGTTTCCTCTAATATCCATCCTCAACCTCCCCTGGGGCAACCTGAGGCCATCTCCTGTCATTCTACCACCTGATACCATGGAGAAGAGACCAACACCCACCTGGCTCCAGCCTCCTTTCAAGCAGTTGTAGAGAGCAATGACCTGGTCCAGGTCATGACACAACAGCACTGGAGCTGCACCCCTGGTAGACACCAACTTTGTTAACTGCAGGCTGTCAAACAGTGCCACAAAGTCTGAATCTTCTGTGCTTTCCCATAGCTGAAGACATCCATTTGAGGTTCTCTTTCCTGCCCACATGCTGATTTTCATGAGGTCTGTAGACACATCATTATCTTTGAGACTCCATCCCTCTCTCAGATTTGGTGGAAATAGGCTTTACAGTTACTGGAAAGGCTAAACCAACAAGCAGGTATCAGCAGACACAATTCACACTTCCCTACAAAACCACAGGAGGAGGATGGATTTGTCATCTACTGAGCACTGGGAAAGAGCTGAGCCCTGCAAAACGGAGAGGAGAAACCACAGCAACCACCAAAGAGCTTCACACTTCTTGTTTGACTGCCCAGAGCAGCCACTTCCCAGGGATGAGTCAGGGGTTAGGGTCCTGAGCAGCACAGAGCACAGTGGGCTAATGGCTGGACAGGATGATCTTGAAGGACTTTTCCAACCTAAATGATTTTCTGGTTCTATGAAAACTGTTTCCTCGTGCACTGGTGGTTGCAAACCACAGCCACACATCATGAGCAGCAACACAAAGGGCATGAACCCACTTTGAAGCAACCTACTGACATCTCCAATTTACAGGAGAGGGTGAGGAAATAGCAAACTGCTAATTGTGAGCTGTCTCTGTCTGAAGGTGCTGATAGCCCAAGGGGCTAATGGCCTGGCTGCCTATGGCACTGCAGCCAGCTGTCTCCTTGCCTGGGAGATCACAGTGCTCTGAACTTCCCTTCCTTCCTACAGAGATGAAAGGCAGCTTGGATGCTTAGCTGGTTTATCAAGCATGCAGCACTCAAATGTGGCCCATTTATCTCCTTCTCCCACCACTCAGCTCAGCAAAAGAATGTTGGTGGTCAGGGAGATGCTGTGGAAGGTGGCTAGACAGTTGTCTGGTGGAAAAGGACCAGTGGGTGCTGGTTAACAGCTGGTTCAAGATGAGCCAGTGTGTGCCCAGGTGGTCAAGAAGGCCACCAGCATCCTGGCCTGGATCAGCAATGGTGTGGTCAGCAGGGCCAGGGAAGGGACTGTCACCCTGTACTCAGCACTGCTGAGGCCAAGCATTGAGGATTGGGTTCAGTTTTGGGCCACTCACTCTGAGAAGGGCATTGAGGGGTTGGAGAAGGTCCAGAGAAGAGCAGCAAATGTGGTGAAGGGTCTGGAGAACAGGGCTAGTGAGGAGCAGCTGAGGGAACTGGGAGTGTTTAGTCTGGAGAAGAGAAGGCGAAAGGGAGACCATTTGGCTCTCTGCAACTCCCTGAGAGGAGGTTGGAGTGAATTCCTGGGGGTCAGTCTCTTCTCCCTAGTATCAGGGGATAGAATGAGAAAAAAATTCCCTGAAATTATGCCAGTGTGAGGTTTAGGCTGCAGATTAGGAACTTCTTTGCTGCAAGAGTGGTCAAGCTTTGGAACAGGCTGCCCAGGGAGCTGATGGAGTCACTATCCCTGGTGGTGTTCAAGAAACCTGTGTCCATGGCACATGGGGACATGGTTTAATGGCCATGGTGGCCTTGGGTTGATGGTTGGACTCAATCATCTTTTGAGGTNCCTGGCCTGGATCAGCAATGGTGTGGTCAGCAGGGCCAGGGAAGGGACTGTCACCCTGTACTCAGCACTGCTGAGGCCAAGCATTGAGGATTGGGTTCAGTTTTGGGCCACTCACTCTGAGAAGGACATTGAGGGGTTGGAGAAGGTCCAGAGAAGAGCAGCAAATGTGGTGAAGGGTCTGGAGAACAGGGCTAGTGAGGAGCAGCTGAGGGAACTGGGAGTGTTTAGTCTGGAGAAGAGAAGGCGAAAGGGAGACCATTTGGCTCTCTGCAACTCCCTGAGAGGAGGTTGGAGTGAATTCCTGGGGGTCAGTCTCTTCTCCCTAGTATCAGGGGATAGAATGAGAAAAAAATTCCCTGAAATTATGCCAGTGTGAGGTTTAGGCTGCAGATTAGGAACTTCTTTGCTGCAAGAGTGGTCAAGCTTTGGAACAGGCTGCCCAGGGAGCTGATGGAGTCACTATCCCTCGTGGTGTTCAAGAAACCTGTGTCCATGGCACATGGGGACATGGTTTAATGGCCATGGTGGCCTTGGGTTGATGGTTGGACTCAATCATCTTTTGAGGTTGGTCTTTTCCAACCCACCTAATTCTATGATTCTATAAGTGGTGGTCCCTTGAATTAGCAGGTCCCTGTGCCATCATGTTGTCCCTTTTGAGATGTCCCTTTTTGACTCACCTCAAGCAAGAGATCCTTTTCCATCTGGTCTTCATTAGGTAGGAGGTGAGGTCTGCTGTGGCTTCTTATTTGGAGCACTTGTTGCTTGGTACTGCAAACAGTAGGCTGTGGGAAGAGCCAAATGCTGATATTTCCATAGCACTTGTAACACAAGCCCCAGTTTGCTCCAGTTTGGTTGCAGTGGCTGCCACACGGAGCTGCTTTCATTTAAACACAGTATTTATTAAACTTAGGTCAGTTTGTTCTGAGGTATGAGTGGATCCCAGTTTATTCTGGCTGGCTCAGGGAGCCTGTGCTGGGTTTGGAAGTGGGATGTCTTGCCATCTGCACCAGAGCTGCTGGAGTAAGCTGCTTCAAATTAGCAGCTCAGCTTATTTTATTGTCCTTGGCCTGGCCCTGCTTCCAGTGACCTTGGGTGCGATCGCTCCTGAAGAGAGGTTATGGTCCAATAAAATGCAGGGACCTGCAGAAGAGAGGAAGAAGTGTCAGTTATTAGGGGCTCACTGCAGCCCACAGTGTGCCCCCTTTGTTTCTTGGATGCCTGTCCAGCATGGGCTGCAGAAGCAGCTCTGTGCACCTGTATTTGGGCTGGCAGTGACCTCCTTCCTGCACACCACCCATCCGCTGGCAGCGCAAGCACAGCTGCCATGGCATGACCAAGGTGCACACTGGCAAATTGATGAGAAATGGCTCCCTCAGCTTCTCCACAGCTCCAAACTGAAGCCAGGCTTCCTGTGGGATATGGACTGAGCCAGAGCTGAGGCTGAAAGCTTGCAGCCACCTAGAGCAGCTGGAAGTGGCCCTTTGGGTAGGTTTGCTGAGTGAAGAGCCAGCCTTGTGATGGGCTAAGCACACAGAATGTGGGGGCTTGGTGCTAGAGCTAAGGAACTTCCCAACACAAACCATTATAAACTGAAAGTCCCAAGGGAGGGCTGTGGGCTTGGGTCTCTCTGTGACACTTCCTGAACCCAAGGAGCAAGTTTGGTGCCAAGAGGGATGGCGACCCACAAGTGCAGGACCAACTGAGCTCTGACCCTGCTGCTCTCCAGGATGTGGGGCTGCTGCCTCTTTTGGGGTGAAGCTTTGGAGTGTCTGGGGATTGTCCCTTGGCAAGCATTGGAACAGGCTGCTCAGGGAAGTGGTGGAGTCCCCATCCCTAGAGGTGTTCAAGAAATGTGTGGACGTGGCACTTGGGGACATGGTTCAATGGCCTTGGTGGTGTTGGGTTGATGGTTGGACTTGGTGATCTTAGAGGGCTTTCCCAGCCAAAATGATCCTGTGATTCTGTGCACAGCAAGTGACAACCTCTGCTGCACAGCTCCTTTCACAGCACTGGGGTGGAGGAAGAGAGCTCAGTGCTCCTGTTAGGTCCAAGCTCTGCCTTGCCACTGTGACCTCGTGAGCCGTTTGAAGGCCAAATGCACAGAAATGCCCCAGTTCCCATTGCCTTTGGGAGCCTTTGTGCATTAAGGTCTCATTTCCTCCAGCTCTCTGCCGGGGTTTGCCTTCCAGTTTCACACCAGCAGACCTGGCCTTTCCCTGGGTCCCCCATTCTCATGCTAAGGGGCTGGCGGGGAGCGCTGGGGGCTCTGCCAGCAAGGGGAGGACAGCCAGCACTGGTCCTGTGCCCAGCCCCAGCCAGGCCAGAGCAGAGGGCACTGGTTTTGGTGTGTCAGCACATCAGGGGCAATGACCGATGCTTCTGCCAGCAGCAGCACAGGCTGGTGCTGAAGGAAAACCACTTTGCCCCCCAAAACAGGTGAGCAGAAGGGACGGGGTGGGGGAGGGGGTGTCTCTCCTGAACTTGTCTTCTCTGAGTGTCAGTTTGAGCTCCACTGCATTCACCAGGAAGCTCTGCAAATAATGGGAGTCCCAGAGTGTGGACAAAAAGTCCTTGAATTCTTGAAATAATGGGAGCCCCAGAGCGTGGACAGTGACTGGGGCACCCTGGGATGGAGAAAGCTCAGTCACAAAGGGCTTTGGACTACCAACAAAGTACCCAGGGCCAAGCAGCTCCAAGCTCAGAATGTCCAGAACTGCTTGGAGGAAATCCCAGGTGATAAACCAGCCACGTTTGCAGCATGCTGGCTCCCCAGCCCAGCGTGCCCCAGCTCTGCATGCCAGCTGCTCCTGGGCTCCAGGGCTGCAGTGCCCTGCCCTGAGTGGGGAAGCCTCCCAGAGCAGATAACTGTCTCTGCAATTAGGACTTTTTTTCCTTTGTTTTTTTCTTCCCTTTTTTTTTTTTTTTCCTTTAATCTCATGGAAAATATTCACAGCTCACCAGTACCTCAGAGCTGAGGCGACCTTGCCCAAGGCCACATCTCAGGCTGGTGAGGTGGCAGTGGCTGCAGGGCTGGGAAGACAGTGCTGCCAAGCCTCCCTTGGAAGCAGCCCTTGTCGGTTTTCCCTTTCAAGCTCTTTTGTTGCATACCCTCAAAGCTCCAAGAAAAAGGCCCTTTCTCCACACAGCCTGGGAGAGCTGGAAATTCAGCCCATGGGCACCAGCAGCTTGCTGGAGAGGACCACTGCTGCCCATGGCAGGTCCACAGGCATGGACCAGCCCTGAGAAGGGGATGGGCAAGCATGGGAAATGCTTCAGCACCCACTCTGAAGGGTTCAGTCTTCATAGGAGAGATGCTCCAGCCCTCTGATCATCTTTATAGCTTCCTCTGGACCCACTCCAGCAGGTCCATGTCCTTCCTTGTGTTCAAGGCCACAGAGCTGGATGCAGGACTCCAGGTGAGGTCTCCCTAGAGCACAGCAAAGAGGAATAATCACCCTCACTCCAAGAAGGACATTGAGGGGATGGAGCATGCCCAGAGAGGGCAACAAAGCTGGTGAAGAGTCTGGAGAACAGGTCTGGTGAGGAGAAGCTGAGGGAACTGGGGGTATTCAGCCTGGAGAAAGAGAGGCTGAGGAGAGACCTCATTGCTCTCTATGACTCCCTGAAAGGAGGCTGTAGCCAGGTGGGGGTTGATGTGACAAGTGATAGGAGAGAGGAAATGGTCTCAAATTGCACCAGGTGAGGTTTAGTTTGGACATTAGAAGAAACTTCTTCCCTGAAAGAGTTTGCAAAGCCTGGAACAGGCTGCTCAGGGAGGTGGCTGAATCCCCATCCCTGGAGGTGTTTCAAGGAGGCTGAGGGACATGGTTTAGCACCAGCCTTGGTAAACTCCATGATCCTGGAGGTCTTTTCCAACCAAAACAATTCTGGTTCTGTGAATACACGGGTGACATGAAGTTCCACATTGATTACAAATAAGACAGGAGCTGGATCTGCCTTTCCCAGCAGGACAGGCACTGAGGAAAGCCAAACCTGCCTCCACATGGCCACATGACAGCACAGCCTAACACCAGCATGGGGGGGCAGTGAGCTCCCCGCCCTTTCTGAGATGCATGGATTTGGAGGATGTTCCTGCCAACATTTCTTTAGGTGTCAGGGTGGTTGGCAAGGATAGAGACAAACCCAACAGCAATAAACGAGTTGTTACAACCTGCCCTTTCTGCTCCAGCAGTTTCCTGTTGTTGTAAACAGGAAAGGCCACGTAACTTGGCGAGCACTGGAGGTGATGATGGTGAGGAGTGATCAGTCAGTCATCTGTGGTGTCTGCTGAGGAAAACCTACAAGCTGTCAAGAGATCTGCTGGATGTTTCATGATGCTATCAATCAATTTTCCAAGAGGAATGCCAGTGCCCAGAGATGGAGGTTTTTTCCCCCTGTCGTAGTTCCATGCCATCCCAGTCCTACAGTAAGCCACCTGGCCAGCATGGACATGGAGGCTCATTCCCAGGTAATATATTATTCCACACTATAAAAACAACTGCTCTGCATGGTTTTAGTGAGGTTGTCCAAGCCTGTTCCCATGGGATCTCCACCTCCCAGGGAGAAGTTGCAATCTGCTCAGTTTCATCATCACTTTTGTGGCATTTCCTACTGAGATGAGTGGCACCGAGACAATTTCCAGACACGGTTGTTTGTTCTCCTTGACCTGAGTGGTTGCTGGTTTCTGAGCCATTTGCAGTGTCAGTCTTTGGATTTGACACTTGGACTTCTCCAGCTGGGGAGTAAAATGTTGTATCTTTCCTTCAGGCTCCACAGTCATTTTCTGGAGGCAGCTGGAATGGAGCCGTTCCAAGGGTATGACTTCTGATTCTGCAAATCAGGCCATTTCCACCAACCCCACATCACTCCAAAAGCCACCTTAGAACAGCCTAAAGACCTTTTATCCTGATCTCCCACCCTGAGTCTGTACATTCTTAACAATAATGCCCACTCCAAGCCGCCCTGGTCCCCACACCTGAGCAAGCAAGACTTAACCCACTCTGTTCCCAGCAGTGCCTACAACCTGCAGAGGCAGACCCAGACCATCTCGCGGCTCCAAATATTTCCCCCCCCACCTTTGAACTCTTTCCATGGTTTGTTTGTCAGTTCCCCTCCCAAAGTAAACAGTTCCCTGAAAATCTCCAACGTGGTGTTTGCAGGGCCAGTGCCTCACAAACAGATGAACCCAGAGCTGGTTGGGCAATCGCTTCCTATTGTTCAGCTGCCGCCTCAGCCCAAAAATGGGATGCGTGCCCCTGAAGCCACCTTCTGCTGCTGTTGAGCAATGGGTTGTCAGCCTCCTTCTTCAAGCAGCTGTCATCTGTAAGCTCAAGCATAAACAAAGATGGCCTGAGCATTCAGGTCAGCAGCTCTTCTAGGTTAGCAGAAAGAGGCCCACAGCCTAAATAAGGCACCACGAAATGGCTTGAAAGCGAATCTGGAGGAGTTTGGAAATCCTGCAGGACAAAGAAGGGCTGTTGAGGCACTCTTGCTCTCCAGGGAAGCCTGCATCTAGGTGTGCCTGCTCATATTGCACCCCAGCTGAGGCCTCTGAAATCATGGAAGCATGGAATTGTTTTGGTTGGAAAAGTCCTTTAGGATCATCCAGTCCAACCATTCTCTAACTCTCCCAAGGCTGGGGCTAAACCATAGCCCTCAGCACCACAGCTCTGACTCTTCTCAGTACCTCCAGGGATGGGGATTCAACCACCTCCCTGGGCAGCCTGTTCCAGGGTTTGTGAACCCTTTTGGGGAAGAAGTTTATTCTAATGTCCAACCTAAACCTCCCTGGTGCACCTTGAGGCCATGACCAACATCCAGGATGCAAGATAAAAGCTCTTTGCACAACAGATAGGGCACTTGACTTGTATCACCACTGCTCTGTTGATGACTCTTTGGGGTTGTATCTCATAGAATCATAGAATGGTAAGGTTGGAAGGGACCTCAAAGATCATCTAGTTCCAACCCCCTGCCATAGGCAGGGACACCTCCCACTAGCACAGGTCACTCAAGGCCTCCTCCAACCTGGCCTTGAACACCTCCAGGGAGGGAGCAGCCACAACCTCCCTGGGCAATCCGTCCCACTGTCTCACCACCCTCACTGTAAAGAACTTTCTCTTAACATCCAGTTTAAATCTCTCCTCTATCAGTTTAAACCCATTGCCCCTTGTCCTGTCACTGCAAGGTCTTGTCAATAATCCCTCCCCAGCCTTCCTGGAGCCCCCTTCAGATACTGGAAGGCTACTCTAAGGTCTCCTGGAAGCCTTCTCTTCTCCAGGCTCATGGAAGATCTACTCCTCCATCCTCTGTAGAGGAGGCTTTTGGGTGCAGCCGAGTACGACAGAGCCCTTGAAGGAACAGTGTCATGAATCAGAAGGTTTTGTTGACTTAGTCATTAAAAAACATTTCCCCAGGGCAAAACTACATTCTGAAAACAACATCAAGAGAGCAGTGGTCCTCCTATCACCTTCACATGTCATTTTCATCCAAAGATATTGCCTCAGTTCACCATGGTGGAGGAACAGAGAAAGATGGGGGAAACCTCCTGCCAGCAGGGAAATTCAACCCAGCACTTTGTGTCACCCCTTCCTTCCCAATCCCTTCCTTTCTCCTGCTCTCTGTTCTGGAGAAGGTAATCTTGTGTCTGGCAATGCCAAGGGAGCTCAGCCTCAGAGGAGAAGAGCCCCAGCCCCACGTCTCTGCACCAGCAGGCTCTGAGGGCAAACAGCCTGGCTTGGCACGGCCAGCCCGCGGTGGGAGAGGAGCCAAAGGCAAACACCTCGGTGCTGCGGCATGTCGAGCAGGGAGGTGTTTGGCTGCAGGTCAGGAGGCAAGTTTATCCCAGCACTGTTTGAACAAACATCTCCCCAGCACCAGGTGTGCTTCCAGAGGGTGCACCCCAGCCTGACTGACAGCCCTGCTCCAGGCTTGGTGACGCTGATAAAGGCCCCCCAGCAGCCCTCCAGAGCAAGGAAAAGAGCCAGGGGAGTCAGCAGAAAGGCATCATTGCACACAGGGATCATAGAATGGCTTCAGTTGGAAGGGAACATCAAGATCATTTCCTTCCAACCCCCCTGCCATGGGCAGGGACACCTTCCATGAGAACACATTGCTCAAAGCCTTGTCCAGCCTGGTCCTGAACACTTCTAGAGATGAGGTGTCCACAACCTCCCTGGGCAACCTGTTGCAGTGTCTCATCACCCTCACAGTAAAGAATTTCTTCCTAATGTCCAATCTAAATCTACTCTGCTCTAGTTTCAAACCATTGCCCCTTGTCCTATCACCAGAAGCCCTTCTAAACAGTCCCTTTCCAGCTCTCCTGTAGCCCCTTCAGGTACTGAAGGCTGCTCTAAGGGCTCCCTGGAGCTTTCTCTTTGCCAGTCTGAACAGCCCCAATTCCTCTGCCTGTCCTCGTAGGAGAGGTGCTCCAGCCCTTTGACCATCTTTGTGGCCTCCACTGGACCCTCTGTATTTGTTGGTCTCCCACCCACCAAGAGCAAGAGTGCTGCCTGTTGTCCCCAGCTAGTTTTGGAGCAAGATCTGATCACAAGGGAAATAAAACAATGTCAGCTATGTTCTGCTTTCCTTCCCCTCTCCAGATGCATTTTTAAGAGTTCCCAAGGGGAAACATCTAATCTAAAACCCATTTTGGATTGGGATTTGAGGAACATATTGGGGAAGTTATGAGATGTGGCATGTTTGGAGCTTGTAGCAATCCAAAGGCAGATTTGCAAAGGCAGAGTGGAGCTGGGACCATGAATTTGAGGAAAGCCTGCATACCCTGTGCACCTCTGTGTGGAGTCAACAAGGTGCAGGAGAAAGCAAAGCCATTCTCCCATAATATGCATGAGATACAGCACACATCTATCAGGGACAACTGCATCATCCTCTGGAAGGGGACTCAGAAATGTCACCAGAGGAGTAGCAAGAATAGGAATATTGAAAATCATTGAGCCATAGAATTGTTTGAGTTGGAAAAGATGTCTAAGATCATGGAGCCATAGAATTGTTTGAGTTGGAAAAGATGTCTAAGATCATGGAGCCATAGAATGGTTTGAGTTAGAAAAGATGTCTAAGATCATGGAGCCATAGAATTGTTTGAGTTAGAAAAGATGTCTAAGATCATGGAGCCCAAACATTAACCCAACCCCACCATGGCCATTAAACCATGTCCCAGAGTGCCATGTCCACACATTTCTTGAACACCTCCAGGGATGGGGACTCCACCATCTCCCTGAGCAGCCTCTTCCAATGCCTGACCCACTCTTGCAGGAAAGAAATGTTTCAACAGAGACATTTCTTACTAAAGAAGCTGTCGATGCTCCCCAAGAAGCTGTCACGGACTTGCACTTTCAGTGTCCCCCAGAATGACTGTGCTGGGTGAATGTCAAACACAGCCATCTGCTGCCACTGAACAAATGCCTGGGTGTGCTCCCAAGACAGCAAGGTCAGCTGCCCCTTGGGTGCTGCAAAGTTTTATGATGTAAAGAAAATTGAAAACAAAAGCAAGCCCAAGATCAAAGGTGACCCTGAGGCTGAGGGACTCTAGCATCCCTATGAAATGCGGCTCCAAAGGACCTGGGGGGGGGGATCATCTGCTCCATCTGCCTTCTCCAGGACATGTCTGACCCCCCTGCACTGTCCCTCAAGGACCTCAGAGAAGAAATCCCTTGAAACATTTTGCACAAAGAGCTCTTTTTAATTCTGGTAATGGAATACAATGCTCCAGACCTCAAAGTTCTCCTGGCTGCAAGTGTAAAAATGGAGCTTTGTGAGGGGAGGAGGCTGCCACGTTCCCCCTGCTCATCTCAGCCATCTGCACCAGGACAGCATTCAGGTTTGCATCCAATAGCACAGGAAACAGAGAGGAACACCACCTGTGAGCACAGCTCAGGGTGGAAAGATCAGCTGAGGTAAGCAAAAGATGAGGTGACAAATATTAAAAGCCACTGAGATGTTGCTACTGGACTGGTGGGATTGTTTAGGAATTCTCTGTGGCATCAGCTGGAATGAGGAGGCACAGAATGCTTGCTAGGCTCAATTTCAAGCCCAGTGCTGTGGATGAGGAATTGTGCTGCTGATCTTAGCTGGGTTTGGGTGAATCCATACACATGTCCTGAGCCTAGGTTAAGAGGGGAAGTCCAACAGCTTCACAGGGCTGAGCTCAGTATGGCAAAAACCATCAGAAATAGCATGCCACATCCTTCCCACCCTGAGCTTGGCTGGTTCTGGTCTCACCCATAGGCTGTGGTCTACAGGATAGGAAACAGAATCCTAGAGTTGCTTGTTTGTTGGTTTGTTTAGAAAAGCACTTTAAGATCAAGTCCAACCATTCTCTAACTCTGGCAAGGCTGGGGCTAAACCATGGCCCTCAGCACCACAGCTCTGCCTCTTTTCAGTGCCTCCAGGGATGGGGATTCAACCACCTCTCTGAGCAGCCTGCTCCAGTGGTTGAGAGCCCTTTCAGAGAAGAAGCTTCTTCTGATCTCCAAGCTAAACCTCCCCTGGTGCAACCTGAGGCCATTTCCTCTCATCCTATCATTTGTTCCCAGGGAGAAGAGACCAACTCCTACTATCAAGGCTGGTGAGAAACCATGGCCCTCAGCACCACATCTCTGCCTCTTGGAAACACCTTTGGGGATGTGGGGATTCAACCACCTCCCTGGGCAGCCTGCTCCAGTCATTGAGAACCCTTTCAGTGAAGAAATTTCTTCTAAAGACCAACCTAAACCTTCCCTGATGCAACTTGAGGCTGTTTCCTCTTGTCCTGCCACCTGATAGCAGGCAGAAGAGACCAGCTCCCACCTAGCTCCAGCCTGCTTTCAGGGAGCTGTAGAGAGCAATGAGCTCTCCCCTCAACCTTCTTTCCCCCAGGCTGAACAACTCCAGGTCCCTCACCAACACTTCATTTGATGGCCCTCCATAGGAGCAGAGCAAAGGAAAGCCTGGTTGAAAGCAGGGACAAAGATCCCATTGACTTCCCCATCAGCTGCCTGAGCCCAGCTGTGGGATCCTGCAGCACCTCTGGCCTCACGCAGATAATCCCCTTATCATTTTTATTGTTTCTGCTCTTTTTCTTCCCTGCTCCCAAAAGAAAAGAGCTAAGGAGAGGATGTTTTTAAATGCCCTAGAGGGACAAGCTGGATTTTTGTGTGGGGTTTATGTGGTTTGGATCAAAAATCAATGAGGCAAGTGGGTTTGAAATCAGAAGAAATTACTACGTTGCCTTAAAAAGTGACTCTTTCCCTTCTTCCCAAGCACCCTTGTTTCTTGTTTTCCAGTTTTTCCTCTTCTGAGGGCATAAGAAGAACTGATTTCTAGCCACCATGAGAATATGTTGTCCCAGAAGGAGAGTATTTATCCTGTTTTTTAACTTAGTCTATATTTACCTCCTGGGTCCATGTGGATGAGCAGTGACCTCAACCACAAGTCAGGATGGGTTTCTGCTAGCAGCTCCCTACAATGTGCTTTGACTTCAAGCACTGAAGCTCTTTTCTTCTTTTTTTTTTTGTTTTTTCCCTGCAGTACAAATTTGGGGGGAGGTGTGGGTGAAGGACAATGGAGTTAGAGCCTGAAGTCACAGAATCTGTAGAATGCTTTGGGTTGGAAGGAACATTCAAGATCATCTAGTTCCAAATCACTGCCATGGGCAGAGACACCTTCCACTGGCCCAGGTTGCTCAAGATCTCATTCAGCCTGGATGTGAACACCTCCAGGGAGGAAGCATCCACAACCCTGGGCAACCTGTGCCAGTTTCTCACCACCCTCACTGCAAAGAATTTCTTCCTAATCTCCAGTCTAAATCTCTTCTCTTCCAGCTTCAATCCATTGCCCCTTGTCCTGCCACTACAAGCCCTTGAAAAAAGTCCCTCTCCAGCTCTCCTGCAGTCCCCTTCAGGCACTGGAAGGCTGCTCTAAATTCTCCCTGGAGCCTTCTCTTCTCCAGGTTTCAAAACCACGTGAAAACACTTCATGTCAGAAACAGCCTTGGGTCACTTTACTGCCTGTTGACTCTTCTGCCAGCAGAGACACTCTTTTGGGAGGGTACAGTCATAATTCAGCCCAATCAAGGAAGATATTCCCTATTCCTTGGCATCACACACAATGGCAGGGCAAGGTCATGGTGAGTGTCAAAGGTGCCCCTCTCCTCTGCAGAGATGTGGGGCAGAGGTGCAGACAGAGCCCTGCCTGCTCTGGAGTTGGCATTTTGACATCCACACTGGGGGAGCACAGCCCAGCCAAAAAGAAAGGCAGCAGGTTACACTGAATTAAGTGGCAGCTGGGGCTTGAACAAAAGGTCTGGCATTTTCTGCCTGGTGGGAAGAGTGTTGATGTGAAGTGGGTATGTGCTGACTCCAAAGACTATGACACAACTACCCACACAGGCACAGCTCTGGGCTGGCTCACCCATGCAGACCTCCCAGACCCATAGTCTAGAGTCATCATCTCTATACTGCAAACCCTGGTCTGTGTTTCACTGACCTTGCAGCACAGTCTGGATCAGAAGCAGCTCTCAGGATGGTTATCACCAGGTGTTCTGTGGACTCACAGAACCATTGTGGTTGGAAAAGACCTCCCAGACCATCCAGTCCAACCATTCCCTAAGTCTCCCAAGGCTGGAGCTAAACCATGGCCTTCAGCACCGCAGTTCTGGATTCAACCACCTCCGTGGGCAGTCTGCTCCAGGCTTTGTGAACCCTTTCAGGGAAGAAGTTTCTTCTAATGTCCAACCTAAACCTGCCCTGGGGCAACTTGAGGCCATTTTCTCTCATCCTGTCACTTGGTACTACAGAGAAGAGACCAAGCCCCAGTGAATCAAGCAGAAGTTAAAGCTGGGATCTTCATTAACAGCTGCTTTAGGTTTGTGTTTTTGGCCATTGAGGGTTATGTTTTTCAAGACTGTTCTGAGGCTAGGCACTTTTTCCATGACTGCTGGGATTGTCATGTGTCTCCCCCTGCATTTCTGAAGCTTCAAAGGAAACTCTGAGTGTTGCATGATTCAGAAGAAAGGCACCAAAGCTGGCAAGAGCCACTCAAATCAAATATGCAAACTATCAAGGCTCCAGAGTTTATCAGCCAGACCAGAGCTCAACAAGCAGTGACAGACCATGGCAAGCAGGAGCTGGGGGGTGAAAAGGGACTCACCACCCAAAATCCAGGGAGCAGGGGAATGATATGACACAAACACCCCCTCGGTGGCTGTAAACAGGAGGTAATCAGTGCAATTAGCATCAGAGCAGTTCTCAGCCCCAGGAGGACGGCAGCTCTTGTTAATCCCCAAAACTTCAGCCTGTCTCTGCCAAACACTCCTGGCTCTACACAGCCCCTGAAAAGCTAGGATCAGAACAGGCCCTTATTGTGTCCTGGGGCTGAAAGGCCAACTCCTGCTCCAGAGATGAAAAGCAATTAATCTTGAATGACTGTTTGTACAGTAACTCTCCCCCTTACCACCTCCTGGCCCTGATAAGTGGCTTTGTGCTGAGGGGACAGGAGCACCTTTCAGGCAGCCCATCAGCCTCCAGTCCCTCCTGGCAGCTCTTGGACTAGGGAAAAAAAATCATTTAGTAGGAAATGTTAAGGGGGGCAGATTTAGACTGGAGATTAGGAAGAGATTCTTTACAGTGAGGGTGGGGAGACACTGGCACAGGTTGCCAAGGGAGGTTGTGGCTGCCCCCTCCCTGGAGGCATTCAAGGCCAGGTTGGATGAGGTCTTGAGCAGCCTGTGCTAGTGTGAGGTGTCCCTGCCCATGGCTAGATGACCTTGAAGGTCCTTTCCAACCCAAACCATTCTGTGGTTCTATGTAAATGTGCAGGGGCTGCCCAGCATTTGCCTTCTCACTGGGAGGCAAGAGTGGAGGCACAAGGGTGAGGGGCTGGTGGCAGCTGCTGCTGCTGTCGAGGACCTCTGCCACAGCCAGCAAAGCATGTCACTCCTTCTGGCAATGGGCTCCTGGCTCCTATTCAAGCCCCTGACATTGCTGATGGTGATTCAGACACCAAAGTGATTGCTGAGATCAACAGTCAGAGCTGCAACCAGCAGGGTTCCCTCTGTGCATCCATTTATATTTCAGCATTAGCTGTAGCTGTTCTCTCCAGGGGCCAAAAACTGCTTCTAGACACAGCAGGCACCAAGCCAAGCATCTTACAGTCTCAGACAGGATAGAAGAATAGATCTCTCCAAAAGCAGATGGGTCCTCTGAGACCATCATCATCATCATCATCATCATCCAGAAAAAGGCACCAAAGCTGGTTCAGGGTCTGGAGAACAGGTCTGATGAGGAGCAGCTGAGGGAACTGTGGTTATTTAGTCTGGAGAAAAGGAGGCTGAGAGGAGACCTCACTGCTCTCTACAGCTCCCTGACAGGAGGTTGGAGCCAGGTGGGGCTTGGTCTCTTCTCCCTAGTGTCAGGTGATAGAAGAAGATGAAATAGTCTCAAGTGCACAAGGGGAGGTTTAGTTTGGACTTTAGAAGAAACTCCTTCCCTGAGAGAGTTCACAAAGCCTGGAACAGGCTGCCCAGGGAGGTGTTGGAGTCCCCATCCACAGAGGTGTTTCCAAGAGGCAGAGCTGTGGTGCTGAGGGCCATGGCTTAGCCCCAGCCTTGCTGGAGTTAAGAATGGTTGGGCTGGATGTTAGAGGCCTTTTCCAGCCAAACAGTTTCAAGATTCTATGATCCCCAGCTGTCATCTTGTCTCTGGGTTTCTCTCCCCTGGGTGCCCAGGGGCACAAAGGTGGGAAGCCCCAGGTGAGACTCCTCTGTGATCTGCCTGTCCAAGGAACTGCATTTAGGAAAGAATTAACAGCCAGCCCTGACAGGAGCTGGGCTGCCTCCTGTCTTGTTTACTCTGAGTTAGCTCAGCAGGCTGGGTGGCAGTGATCACTGCTGTCTAAACCCAGGGATCTTTCACTTTAGCCTGAGCCCTCTCACACACTCCAAATGCAAGGTGCCACCCATCCTGCCCTGCCTCTCCCACGGAGGCTGGGCACCCTGCACCTCCTGGCCTTTGTGCATGGAGATGGCATTGACCTTAACAAGGGTGTGCTGTGTGCTGAGAGGATCTCATCAGCCTGGGAACACCAAGGGAAGGTTCTCCTCCCCTTGCTGTTGATTTCCATTGAAGAGTGTTAAATACCCATCAAAAAAGCATGTCCCCTTCTGCTCTCCCTGCTCCTCAGGCTATGCCTTTTCCAGCACACACTCCCATTTACATTCTTCTTCTATTTATATCTCTGCTCATCAAACCATCACAAATTGACAGCAAAAAGAGAGCTAGAAAGCCAGAAAGTCACGTACAGAAATGTCTTTGCAGAGTCAGATGGCTTCCTACAGCACTTTCTCCATGGATTTATTGTCTCTGATTTCTAACAGGGTCTGCTTCAGCAGAGTCACTTCCATGCTCGTGCTGATGAAACAGCTCAAGTCATAGAATCACAGAATGCATTGGATTGAAGGGAACCTTAAAGATCATCTTTTGCAACCCCTCTGCAGCAAGCAGGGACATCCCCAATTAGATCAGGTTGCTCAGAGCCCCACCAAGCCTGACCTTGAATGTCTCTAGGGATGGGGCTTCCATCACCTCTCTGGGTAACCTGTTCCAGTGTCTTACCACCTTCACAGTAAAGAACACAAAGTAAAGCTAAACACAAAAACACAGTGAAGTCTAACACAAATCTACCCTGCTCTAGTTTCAAACCATTGTCCCTCATGCAATCACTCCATGCCTTTGCACAAAGTCCCTCCCCAGATCTCCTGCAGTCCCCTTCAAATCTTGGAAGGTTGCTCTAAGGTCTCCCTAGAGCTTTCTCTTCTCCAGTCTGAACAGCCCAAACTCTCTCACCCTGTCCTCATAGCAGAGGTGCTTCAGCCCTCTGATCATTTTGTGGCCCTCCTCCAGACCCACCCCAGGTCCATGTCCTTCTCGTGTTGACGGCCCCCGAGCTGGACACAAGATTCCAGGTGAGGTCTCACCAGAGCCACTGGAGTCCAAGTAGCCAAAAATACTACCCCAAAATGGGAGGAAATGGATTCTGCTTGACCTAGCAGTTCTACATCTTAGGTGCCAAGTGAACCTGAAGCAAGTGTCTCTGCTTCACTTATGGGGAGAGAAAGGCACTTTTGAAGCCCATGATGTGAGGGTCTGCCCAAAGAGAAGTCTTTACTGACCATGTAGAGCCATTTTCACCCAGGGTAGGAGGATTATTCCCCAGCATGCCTTAGGCAGGTGGACAGGATTTCTCTACCAGCATTTCAAGCAAACACAGGATAAATTACATCTGTGAATCCTCCCAGCCAGCAAATGTTACCAAGAATCACAAATTCCTGTTTTATTGCTGTCCCCAAGACAGCAATGGGAAACTTTCCATCAGCTCCAACAGATCTTGAGTGTTTTATAGCCCCACAACGATCACAGTTATTTCTCTGAGATCTGGAGCTGGAACATCACTTGCTGTCAGCTCTCCAAAATGTTGACTACCACCTGCAAGCCCCTGCAGATCCCAGCCACAACTGTCTTTCACAACATCCGTCTGTGCATCGCTGAACCTACAGCTTGTAAAGAGCAGCTGCAGCTCCAGAAAGGCAGCTCAGACACCTGAGCAGTGCCCAGGGGCTCTGCCATCTCCAAATGCCTGCTTTCCCTGCCTTTCCTGCACACTCCCCCTGCGTGGGACGGCTTAGGGGGGTGGAAGGCTTCCAGCTCCTGCAGAAAACAAAGGCCAGGCACATCTGGCAGAGGAGCTGCAAGATGCTCATAAATCGTGGCTGATCATGGTGTTGCTGTGATGTGCTGTGAGGATCCCTTTGAAGAGCTGGACCCAGCCATCATTTGATAAACCCAGCACAGCTTCTGCTGCTCTCCAGCCGTGCAAGGGCAGTTTGGGCACCCAGGAGCTGTGGCTCATGCAGGGCTGTAGCCTTCTGCGTCCCTTCTTCTCCTTCTCTTTGGATGATTCATAGAATCACAGAATGGTAGGGGTTGGAAGTGACCTCTGAAGGTCATGGAGTCCACTCCCCCTACCAAAGCAGGATCAGCTAGGGCAGGTCACACAGGAATGCATCCAAGTGGGTCTTGAAAGTCTCCAGAGAAGGAGACTCTACCAACTCTCTGGGCAGCCTGCTCTGGTGCTCCACCACCCTTCGGTTAAAGAACTTCCTCCTCCTGTTCAGATGGAACTTCTTATGTTCCAGTTTGTGCTCATTACCTGCTCTCCTGTCACTGGGCACATGAACCAAGCCTGGTCCTATCCTCCTACCATCCACCCTTGAAGTATCAACCAGCATGGATGAGATCCCCCCTCAGGCTGCTCCTCTCCAGACTAACCAGCCCCAATTCTCTCAGCCTTTCCTCAGCAGAGCTGTTCCAGTTCCCTCAGCATCTTTGTAGCCCTCCTCTGTACCCTCTTCAGCAAGTCCCTGTCCTTCTTGAACCGGGGAGCCGAGAACTGGAGACCATACTCCAGATGTGGCCTCAGCAGGGCACAGCAGGGGGGCAGGAGAACCTCCCTTGACCTGCTGGCCACACTCTTGTTGCAGCAGCCCAGGATGCCATTGGCATTCCTAGCCACAAGGGCAAATCGCTGCCTGGAATTCCAAGGCAAACACACTTTTCCCACAGGTCTTTTTCACTGCTCTTTATTCAGCAAAGGCTGCAAACAAACAATGAACAGCAGAGAGCTACCTGGGATTAAACTTTGCTCCTGACAGACATCAGAGAGAGGATGCACAGCCTGGAGTCCCTCCTTAGCCACAAAAGCAAGGAGTAATTAGAAGCGGTTGGACAAAGGCCAGCTGAGGGTTGTCACTGGGGCACATAATCCCTGCTGAAACTCAAGGGCTTCTGCAAGCCACGCAGGTATTTGTGCAAATCCTGGGCTGGAGGAGAGAGCAAGCTCTCAAATTTGCAAAATGAAACCCAGTAAAGCACAGGGTTTGTTGTTCATAAATCCTGTCCTCGTTTGGGTTGCTGATGTAACATAATTTCACTGGGGTTGAGGGGAGTTCTAATTGCACTGACACGGTACAATGGCTCCAAAATGCTATTTTCTATATCCTCAGTTGGGTTGCTGATGTAACACAATTTCACTGGGTTTGAGGGGACTTCTATTTGCCCTGACACAGTGCAATGGCTCCAAGATGCTATTTTTTTACCCTTATTTGGATTGCTGATGTAACATAATTTCACTGGGGTTGAGGGGAGTTCTAATTGCACTGACACGGTACAATGGCTCCAAAATGCTATTTTCTATATCCTCAGTTGGGTTGCTGATGTAACACAATTTCACTGGATTTTAGGGAGGAGTTGTATTTGCACTGACACAGTGCAATGGCTCCAAGATGCTATTTTTTATCATCTGAGAAGATTTCTCCAATTCCTGAGTGGTGGAAAGGGAAAGAATATTTTGATGTGGTGTGAAGGCAGATGTCAGCTCTCAAAAACATCCTAATCTCTATTGTAAGTGTTCCTCCAGCCAAGGAGCAACCTCTGGCTCCAGAGAAATTCGCTGCAGGCTGACCTGTATCCAGAACATTCATGGCAGCCTCTGCAGTGGGATGTCTGAGTCCACACTGCCCATCCAGGCACAGAACTCTTGGTCCTTGTTCATTTTATTGGCAAGTCCTGTGAAAGGTGAAGCAATGGATATAAGCTGCAGCACAGGAGGTTCCACCTCAACACAACCCTTATTTACTGCAAGGGTCCCAGAGCACTGGCACAGGCTGCCCAGAGAGGCTGTGGAGTCTCCTTCTCTGGAGACTTTCAAGACCTGTCTGGATGTGTTCCTGTGTGCCCTGAGCTAGATTGTCTGGTCCTGCTCTGGCAGGGGGGTTGGACTCGATGACCTCTTTGGGTCCTTTCCGATCCGTGACATGCTGTGAGCCTGTGATCCTGTGAACCCAAGGTTGTTTCTGACATGAAGAGTTTTTAAGTGGTTTTGAAGCCCTGAGAAGAGAAAGCTCCAGGGAGACCTTAGAGCAGCCTTCCAGGACCTGAAGGTGGTTATAAAAAAAGCTGGGGAGGGACTTTGTACAAGGGCTTGTAGTGCTAGGACAAGGGGAAATGGCTTTGAGCTGGAAGAGGGGAGATTTAGACTGGAGATCAGGAAGGTGTCCCTGCCCATAGCTAATGATCTTGAAGATGCCTTACAACTCAAACTGTTCTAGCATTCTAAGGGGAGAAGCAGAACTCAGTCCTCATTCTGTCCAGGGTCCACTGATGCAGCCCAAGTCTCTGGCAATGAGCAAGAAGATGCTAGAAGCAAAGAGAGGAGTTAGTGCTGCTAATGAGCAGAGGGCACCTGAGGGAAGGGGAAACTGCATTCAGAAAGGTTGTCTGAAGGCAGGTGTGGGTATGCAGAGGGGCTGGAGCAGGTCCTGCTGGCAAAAGCCAACCAACCAAGCTAACAAACCAACCAGCCTAACAACAAACCAACCAACCTAACAACAAACCAACCAACTCAACAACAAACCAACCAACCTAACAACAAACCAACAAACTCAACAACAAACCAACCAACCCAACAACAAACCAACCAACCTAACAAACCAACCAACCCAACAACAAACCAACCAACCTAACAGCAAACCAACTAACCTGACAACAAACCAACCAACCCAACAACAAACCAACAAACTCAACAACAAACCAACCAACCTCACAGCAAACCAACTAACCCAGCAACAAACCAACCAACCTAACAACAAACCAACCAACCTAACAACAAACCAGCCAACCTAGCAAACCAACTAACCCTCCAAGCTCACCAACCAACCCAATCATCCATGTGATGGAGCTATGGTTTCATGGAGGAGTTATCACAGCACAGGGAGGGTAGAGAGGCCTGGGTGCAGGGTTGTGCTGTTCTTTGGAGACCAGTCTACAGCAGCTGCTGACCACTGTGGTGTTCTTGGGTGTCTGCACACCCTCCCTGGGGTGAAGCAGCTGGCCCAAGAGTCAGCACAGGGGTATTTAATGCCTGATTTTAAGGTGGTCTTTTGTGTCTGTGTCACTTAGCTGCTCAATCTTTCATCTCCCATGTGAGATGAGTCTAACAGTGTCTGCTGTGGTGTCCTGGCTGTGTGTTCCTCACAGTGAGTGTTGGCTGTTGCTGTGCCTCTGGGCAATGCCCAGCACAAGAGGAGCTGAAGTGTCTCTGGCATGGCTTGGCACTGACACAATAATCAAGCAAATTTCCTGCCCTAGATGGTTCCTCCTGGCTGTGGGTTGGTTGGGTTGGTTTTTTAATTGCCCCCTTTCGTTCTCACTGTGGGAGATGCATTTTGGTTGATTTTCATATGACCTCCCCTGCAAAACCCAGCATCCAATGTGAGGCACAGGACACCTATTTCTTCTCCATGCCTTAAGCATTTCTGTTCCCACTTGAAAACCTTTGCAAAACCTCTCCTCCCACACAGGAAACTGGGATTTTCAGCTCCTTGGAGGCTCAGACTTCTCCAGAACTGTGCACCTGGGTAAGTTATAGTTTCCATGCAGCACACACATTTCCAGCTCCTCCCCAGAGCCTTTTCCCTGTGGTCATCAGAGATCTCATAAGAAATGTGCATGTGCATGCTCTGAGCTGCCAGCAGAGCAGCACCAGGGGACAGACCACGATAGGAACTGCAGCGTTCTTTCAGGACACCAGAGGCTGATTTGGGGATGGGCTGAGCTAAATCAGAAGGTGCTCTTCTGAAATCCCCCCCTGTGAAACCAATGCACAAGCTGGAGAAAAAAAATGAGCCCTCCCCAACGCTGCAGGCTAATGGGTTTAAAGACAAATGCGGTGGAGTGGTGTTAATGAGCTGCTTGTGCCTCCTGGCTCTAGCTGGGGCTTCTCTGCAATCTCATCCATCACCCTGCTGAAGGCTCCACATCCCCATCCCTTCTGTAGACAACACCTTCCACCAGTGCTCATCCCAGAGCCAACACACTAATGGGTCCTTGGTGGTGGTTGTTTGTTGCTTTGTTTGTCTCAGGGAAATTGCCTTGAGCTGAGCTGATCCTAATCTCCTCTCGGTGGGACTTTCCTCACTCCAATAAGGCTGCTCCTAATGGAGTGGGGTAAGGGAAAGCAGAACCACCTCCTGCGTGGGTTGGGTGAAATTCCAGGTTCTTGGCAGCCAAGAGATTTATAATCAAGGGAGGGAAGAAAAAAAAAATGGTTATAAACCACGTGTTGGAACAAGAATAAACATCCTGGGTTACATCCGACCACAGAGATGTTGTGGGGGTCTGCTCCATCAGGGACTTGGAACCAGGGACAGAAATGAGCCCTTAAGCCCACAAAGCACTGACATTCTCCACCTATTAAACCTAACAGGAAATTAGTGCTGAGGGGAGCTTGCAGACTCATTAATAACTACTTTGTTTTGTGGGAAACCAAGTGGATATTCATCTCCCTGCCTGTGCTGCTCTCCTGCCTGCGTGAGAACTTCCCTGCTGTGATCATGTCAAGAGCTCAGCAAGGGCAGTCCTGTCTTGTGCTGGACACTGTGTGATGAGGTGGTCTGGTAGGTGTTGGAGCAGAGCAAATATTTGGAGGAATAAAGTAAATGGCAGCCTGCTCTCCCCCCCAAGGGCTTCCCTCTGTCTTTGCAGACACACTGGAGAGTGACTCCATGCGTCACAGAATCACAGACCCATGGGGGTTAGAAGAGACCCCTGAAGGTCATTGAGACCAAACCCCATGCCAAGGCAGGTTCACCTAGAGAAGAGTCCAACCATCAACCCAACACCACCATGGCCACTAAACCACATCCCAAAGTGCCATGTCCACACGTTTCTTCAACACCTCCAGGGGTGGTGGTTCCACCACCTCCCTGGGCAGCCTGTTCCTGTGCCTACCTGTGCAGAACTGCAAAGCCACCCCCTCACAGGAAAAAATGATTTGTAATATTATTCTATGTCTCTGACCATCAAAAGGTTCTGAGGCTTGTGAATCTGACCTGCAGAGCAGAGCAAACTGACAGCAAGAGTGCCTAAATAATGGCATGTCATGATGGGACATTTCTCCAAGCATTTAGAGGGGATCACCACCAAAAGAGAAATTCAGCTCCATCATAGAGTCCTCGAGTGGTTTGGGTTGGAAGGGACCTTCAAGATCTTCCAGTTCTAACCCCCTGCCATGGGCAGAGACACCTTCCATTAGAGTAGCTCACTCATGGCCCCATCCAGCCTGGCCTTGAACACTTCCAGGGAGGAGGCATCCACAACCTTCCTGGGCAACCTGTGCCAGTGTCTCACCACCCTCACTGGAAAGAATTTCGTCCTAATCTCCAGTCTCAATCTGCCCTCCTCAAGCTCCAATCCCTTCCTTTGCTTACACAACACCAGTGACTTAACTTCAGCTCCTAGCTCTGGGAAAGTGCCTGCTGTCAATGGGTCTAGCAGAGCTTTATTAATGCTCCTTTCATGCTCATTCTCTTCCTGCAGCTTGCCACTGTGAGTCAGCAGCTGCTCCAGACACAGGACATTCATCAGCTTCAAGCAGGCAGAAAGCAATGAGTTTGTTTTATCAGACCTGGAGCTTTGAAGCTCTGTGAAATGAGGTTGTTGCCACCTCGGGGAGCTCAGAGCAGCCACATCAACACCCTAAAGCACAGCAGAGTCAGCCAAAGCCCTGTCACTGGCTGCTTGCTGAGGTCCTCCAACACTAGTGGTGCTCCTGGCCACTCAGCAAGGTAATGTCATCTCCTTCAGGTCCATAGTGGTGTGCAGGCATCAGCGCTGATGTCCACAGCTCCTAATTGTTTCCTGGCCACACAGCAGGTCAACTGTGGCCTCTAGGCCAGCAGGTCTGACCCTGCCTCACCTAGGGACTGAAATACCTCACTACTGGTGAAGGCTCCAGAGAACAGGTCTGGTGAGGAGCAGCTGAGGAAACTGAGATTGTCCAGCCTGGAGAAAAGAAGGCTGAGGGGAGAACTCATTGCTCTCTACAGCTCCCTGAAAGGTCTCTTCTCCGTAGTAACACACAACAGGATAAGAGGAAATGGCCTCAAGTTGCACCAGGAGGTGTTTAGGTTGGCCATTAGAAGAAATTTCTTCTCTGAAAGGGTTCTCAAAGGCTGGAACAGGCTGCCCAGGGAGGCAGCTGAATCCCCACATCCCCAAAGGTGTTTCAGAGCCAGAGATGTGGTGCTGAGGGCCACAGCTTAGCCCCAGCCTTGGTAGAGTTAGAAAATGGTTGGACTGGGTGATCTGAAAGGGCTTTTCTATCCAAAATGCTTCCTTGATGCCCTTAATGACATATCACTGAGCAGACTTTACCTTGAGTCAAACTGACACCCAAAGTAGTTTACAGTGCATCAATTAGCCCCCTAAGCAAAGGGTAATCTGGCTTCTTGGGCAAGTTCCAAGGTAAGAGGGGCAGGATTATTTGGACAGGAATCCCATAAAGTACAACCCAGGAACTGCAGAAAACAGAGAAACCTTCACACAGTATGATAGAATTGCTGCAGTTGGAAGAGATGCCTAAGATCATCCAGTCCAACCTTCAACCCAGCCCCATCATGGCCACAAAATTACGTCCCAGAGTGCCATGTCCACACATTTCTTGGACACCTCCAGGGACAGTGACTCCACCACCTCCCTGGGCAGCCTCTTCCAATCCCTGACCACTCTTGCAGCAAAGACATCGTTCCTGGTGTCCAACCTAAACCTCCCTTGGCACAATTTCAGGCCATTTCTTCTCCTTCTATCATCTGATACTAGGGAGAAGAGACTTGACCCTCAGCTGCTAGCTCCAACCTCCTTTCAGGGAGTTGCAGAGAGCAATGAGGTCTCCCCTGAGCCTCCTCTTCTCCAGACTAAACAAATGCAGTTCCCTCAGCTGCTCCTCACCAGACTTGTTCTCCAGTCTGATTGCCCTTCGCTGGACCCTCTCCAGCACCTCCATGTCTTCTGTCTCCTCACATCAGTGCTCCTGCAGTTGCCCTGCACAGCATCAAGTTGGAGGCCAGCAGGCTGCCAGGAGTAACAACTTTGCTAGGAGATATAAAAGCAGGGTTGCCTCTGACAGCTTAATCCCTTGCATGCACAGAGCACTTCACCTGCCCAAATATGAACTGATTCATGGTTAATTAACTCCTGGCTGTAAATTTCTTCTGGCACTTTCAGCAAGGCTCAGGATGTGAATGTTGAACCAAGTGTCCTGGGCAAACTGCAGCACTGTAAGAAAAACACTGAGGCTGATCATCACCTGTGCTGGTGCAGCTCTTGTGGATTTACTTGAGCTCAGGGCATGACCCAGTGGGTCTTGAATTCATTAAAGCAGACTGCAAAGAACGAGCTGCAGAGCCTCCTCCCATAGTTAACTGCAGCAATTAATTCTCTGTCAGGGCAGAGGCCATGGTCTACAGTCGTGTGCCCACATCTAATGGGATGAGTATGGCAGAGCAATGGGGAAGCTGAAGGAGACAAGGCTGGGCAAGGTGACAGAACTGCAGGAGGACTGTAGAGGAGACCACGCTGGATGAAAGCTGATGGTCATAGCTCTACCAACCCCTTTGCTTGAGTGGGATGCAAAGCAAAGGGAAGACTTTACCCAAAAACAAAGAATCATGCAATGGTAGGGCTTGGAGGGGATCTCTAGAGATCATGGACCCCAACCCCTCTGCCAGAGCACATTCACTTAGGGCAGGTCACACAGGAATGCATCTTGATGGGTCTTGAAAGTCTCCAGAGAAGGAGACTCTACAGCCTCTCTGGGTAGCTTGCTCCAGGGCTCCAACACCCTCACAGNGAGCAATGGGGAAGCTGAAGGAGACAAGGCTGGGCAAGGTGACAGAACTGCAGGAGGACTGTAGAGGAGACCATGCTGGATGAAAGCTGATGGTCATAGCTCTACCAACCCCTTTGCTTGAGTGGGATGCAAAGCAAAGGGAAGACTTTACCCAAAAACAAAGAATCGTACAATGGTAGGGCTTGGAGGGGATCTCTAGAGATCATGGACCCCAACCCCTCTGCCAGAGCACATTCACTTAGGGCAGGTCACACAGGAATGCATCTTGATGGGTCTTGAAAGTCTCCAGAGAAGGAGACTCTACAGCCTCTCTGGGTAGCTTGCTCCAGGGCTCCAACACCCTCACAGGAAAGATTTTCCTCATGTTAAGGTGGAATCATAGAATGGGTGAGTGTTTTAGATGGGGCATGCAGGGACTGGATGGGTTCTGCTGTCTCAAACCACAGGGCTGGGGACATGAGAAACACACTCACCTGCCTCCTTCTGCACCTCAATGTTTAGACAGAGGAGTTTTGGAGAGGATTCAGTCATCTCCTAGATCCCCAAGAAGCAGAATTTGGCCCTTGTGTACTTGGAGGACAGGTGCTGGGAGACACAGAGTGTGACTGACAGTTGGACTCCATGATCTTAGAGATCTTTTCCAGCTGAAACAGTTCCATGATTCTATGAGAGTCCAGTGGAGGCTCCGAGGATGATGAAGGGATTTGAGTATTTCTCTGAGGGACCTGGAGTTGTCTAGTCTGGAGAAGAGAAAGCTGAGAGGGGATCTGATCAATGTCTATAAACAGCTGAGAGGTGGGTGTCAAGAAGAAGGGGCCAGGCTCTTCTCAGTGGTCTCCTGTGACAGGACAAAGGGAAACAGACACAAACTGGAACACAGCAAGTTCCACCTCAACAGGAGGAAAAATGTTACTAAGAGGGTGCTGGAGCCCTGGAGCAGGCTGCCCAGAGAGGCTGTGGAGTTTCCTTCTCTGGAGACTTTCAAGACCCACCTGGTTGTGTTCCTGTGTGACCCATCCTAGTTGATCCTGTTTTGACAGGGGAGTTGGACTGGATGATCTCTAGAGGCCCCTTCCAACCCCTCCCATTCTATGACTGCCAAGCCCTCAGGCCTGGGTGGGTGCTGGATCTCCCCAGGCAATCCCTCTGGCCATGGTGCACAGACAAACCCATCGGAGCACCGCGGCTGGTGTCCCTACCACCTTCACCACAGGCCTGGAGCCCTCGCTGGGTGATTCGTGACCTCCTGAAGCCCAGTTTACATTGCACAAAGCTCTGATAGGTCCCTGGAAAGCAATGAAGAGCGAGCTGCATAGGAGCATGGTTGGGTTTGCTTGGTGAGCAGATGTGCTCTTGGCGGCTGCTGGGCTGACCTCTGGCTGCGGCGAAGCTCTGCTCCACCTCGCAGCCACGGCAAGGAGAGGGAGACCATCCTGCTGCTGCCCAGGCAGGCTGAGCTTCATGAGAGCCTTTGGAGCGTGGCGAAGCAAGGTGATCTTTCCCCTGTGGCTGCTGGTGTGGATTAGGGAGCTGGCAGCAGCAGGAAGGCATTAGGGAAGGCTCCCAGCAACGGGGAAGTTCTGAAATGAAAGCTGGCTCGGTGTTAATGCGCAAGTAATGTGTCCCAGCTGTCCTCCAGAGAGCAGCCAGCTGAAACCCAGCATCATAATAAACTGAGCAGGGATTTCACAAACATCCTGGCTGCTCAGAAAGAGACTTTCTCCCTTTTTCTTATTTTTTTCTCTTTTTTTTTTTTCCTTTCTTTTCTCAGAGCTTGATTAAACATTTCCTGTTTTCAGCTTTCCAGAAAGGTCCTCAGAAGCCTTCCCCTGTTGCTTTCGTGCTGGCAGTCTCATTTTTTAACATCCTTTCCTGGTCCCAGCATGACACAGAAGTGAGAAGACTTGTGTGGACCCAGTGCCTGGGCAAGAAACGCCTCTGCTGTGGCTGCAGCCCTGTTGGATTTGATGCCATCCCTGCAGGCATGAGGTGGTATGATGCTGATGGCTGTCCCAAACATGAGGTAGTGTCACAGACCCCAGACCCTACCCCATGTTTGAGCCTTATGTTTCATCCTCTTTGTAGACAAGATGTGGAGGAAATTGGAATCATTGAATCATTGAGGCTGGAAAAGTCCTTTCCATCATCAAGTCCTACCATTAACCCATTGAGCTGTCTACAGCTGGGAGATGAAGCTCCAAGCATCAGTGATTTGTGCTTTTGCCACTGTCACCCTAACCCCAGACCATCAGAACTGATGAACATTTCAGTGATGTAGGAACAAGCTCCTGAAGCAGAACCTGACAAAGCAGCTGGGCAGGATTTCATCCCACTGACCTAAGGGCAGCCTTTAGAGTGTCCCAGCCAATGCAGCAAAGTAGGCACCTTTGGGAACAATTAATTACAATTAAATTGAGTTTCTTTTAGAAATGAAACTTGACACATTCTAGGAGCACATGGAGGTGACTGTGCACCTCTCCTGTGGCCACAGGCAAACCCCACACTATCCAGCCTAAGTCTGGAGGAGGAAGGCAGAGCCTCCTGGCCTTGCAAGTCCTTTGGTCATCATGAGCTTCTGTGGATGAGAGGGTTGGAAGACATAATGTGCTTTTGCTCAGCTTTTTGCCAACCTCTAAAGGCCAATCAGAGTTTGAAATACAAGATAATGGATGGAAGTTGCCTTGAAATTCCCAGATGCTCCTGCCTCTGCCTAGCAAGGAAGCAGTAGCTTCAGCTGAGGTACACAAGTGTTTCACCAACCAGTAACATCCAGTTTATCAATTCGCTCTGATTTCTGTGGTGTTATCTTGACAGCCAGCCAGGGACTGTCCCCTGAACCCAGGAGGTTTCACTTGAACTTAAGGAGAAGCTTCTTTGCTGTGAGGGTGCTGGAGCCCTGCAGCAGGCTGCCCAGAGAGATCACAGAATCATGGCAGGTTGGAAGGGATGTCTGGAAGCCATCTGGTGCAATCCTCCTGCAGTAAGCAGGGAGATTTCCTCCATCATCTCCTCCCACCCATCCCAAACAGACCCAAGCCCCTTATCACTGCTGCTCGGGCTCCCACATGGGAAAACAGTTCAAGTCAGCCTCAACAGCCTGAAAATTGTAGAGGTTGTGGAGTCTCCT
>WBNM01006513.1:1337-12946 GCA_013399055.1 Ramphastos sulfuratus | reverse complement strand
CAACACCAAGTTGGGAGCATGTGGTCAACCTTTTAGAGGGTTTAGAGGGTTTAGAGGGATCTGCAGAGGGACCTGGACAGGATGGGAACAGTCTAATGCCATGAGCTTTAATAAGTCCAAGTGCCAGGTCTCAGAGGTCTTTTCCAACCTGGTTTATTCTGTAATTGAAGAACCCCCAAATTTAAGCACTTCATAGTAAATGCTGAAGTACTGGAGAAATGCTTCCTGTCTTTCTTAAGATAGCTTTCAGAAATACTCTTCTAGACATTAATTTTACCTTAATATTTTATTAATATCTTTCCACTGATTCTGAAACAGGAAGAAATCACTTCTCTGGAGCCAGAGATGTGTGACTCTGGATGAGAATTTACAATGATATCAAGAGCTTGTGAAAGAGAGACAGTATCTGTCTAATTTCCCAATAGGATTTCAGTTCAGAACTGGAATGAATCAAACCATGTTATGCACTGATAACAACCATTTTTTCCTGTTTTATTCAGCGACTACCAAAAAGCCCGATCAAAAAAAACAAATTAAAAAAAACCCCAACAAATCAAACAAACAAAAAAACCCAAACAAACAAAAAAACCTCACAAAATACCACCAAACATATTGTGTGATTAACATCCTCCTCACGTCTTTCTATCTGACACTGAAGGTAGTTTTCAGGTCTTTAAATGCAGTGTTCATTCTCTTTATACAATAAAATTTGAGCTACAGGCAGTGAAACCTCCTGACACTTTGATTGCATGCAGATGCCAGGCAGTGAAATGTGACAGGCATTAGAGGCATTTTAAAGAACTTCCCAACCAGTTTTCTGTGATAAGAACGCACACAACTAATAATACTTCCTGTCATAGGTTTTTACTTCCATTTTTCAGAAGCCCCTGTTTCGAGGCTTTCCAAGAGGAGTACTTAAGAGAATGATACTCACAAAGTCTCTTGTTTCCAAAACATTGGGCCTGATCTATAGAAATAACATTATGATCATTCAAGTTTGGAATGAAAGCTGCTGAAATCTAAGGGAGGCATCCAATCAGTTTTTAGTATTTTAGAGCAGGATTTTCCAAGTGTCATATTATTTCATCTGTGTGAGACTTTCATGCTGTCCATTTTGGAGTTTTTTATGAGGAATCACACTATACGTTTAGCTGCACACCATCTTTTGTGGAGGAGGCACAAAGTTTTCCTGCCTGAGTTTGTGGGACATTCACTAGTGAGTATGAGGTAGAAAAGAAAAGAAAAGATGAAAAGGATAGTGTCAGACAAGCTGTCTCTGTAACCCCACTTTCGATGAATTAAAAGTAGGGCTGAATAATTACACATCAGTCTTCCCAATTCCTGTTTTTTAGGCAAGCAGTTCTAGGGGTGTGAGGTGGGGTGGGAATTTATTTCTGTTTCACTGGCAGTCAACATGTTTACAAGAATGTGTTTTGATACAAAAATCAGCAAATCTCAGCGTGGATTTGAGGGTTTTTTCTTTGTTGTGGTTGGTTGGGTTTGGATTTTGGTTTGGTTTGGTTGGGTTTTTGTGGGCTTTTTTGGTGGGATTTCTTTGGTTTGGGTTTTTTGTTTGTTTTTTTTTTTTTTTAAATATGTATTTAGTTTTCCTCTAAATCATGTATGTGTTAGAGATACTACTGTCTCATTATTCTTGGGGCTACTGACCACTTTTGATCATCCCTGATGGTTTATACTGAAAACCTCTGTTAAAAAAGATATCCAGTGCTCTGCCAGTGCACAGTTCCATCCTTATGCCTCTTTAACACCGCTATTTTGAAACTGCATAGACTAGGCACACAGTGAAATTTATGTCTACAGTAATTGCTTCTAGTCAGAATTCAGCATCCCAGCCCAAACAGTGACCCTTCTTGTGGTCAGCTTTTCCCTAAAGACCTGCCACTCCAAATGTTACACTCCTTACACCTCAAACTGGAAATGAAGTTAAGCAAGGCAGTCTATTGGGCTTCCATGCAACAGGGGTGGGAATGCAAAGAGTGTTTTTCTAAGTGAGAGGTCAAACTCCTGAGCCCATGTACTGTATCAGCAATTGAACCAAAGTGCAGCGAACATGACATGAGTAAACTCCTGCTTATCAGAGATTTTGACTCCTTAGTAAAAACAGCAAGAAATTTAAATTGACTATGGACAAGCTTCTTCTTCCACAGAAGGGGGTCTACTTGTCTGTCATTTCACTAGAGTGTCATTGCAATTCACACCTTGACAGAAATAGTTTCATTACATATAAAAGCATAGAGACATTGTCATGATTTTTAGGTTACAGAAATCACACCTTTTTTTATGAAATGTAGATCTGCTCGACCTGTAAATTATATGCTAGAGAAAAATCATATTAACTCAGTTTATACTTGCTTTAGGGGCCAACTGGAAAAATTAGCCCAGTTACCAACACATGATTTTACTATTCAGTAAAAAACTTCAGCTTTGATCACCAGCACTTTATATAACAAAAGTTCAGTTATTCTGAACTTTCTCCAACTGTGTGTTGAAATGTTTCACATTTTTCTGCAGAGAGATGTCAAAATTCTACCCTTTGTTTTTCACTCGAAGTAAAGAAATAGCCTCTCTGCCCCGCCAGATTCTCTAAAAACTGTCTTTTCTTGGCACATCATCTAACTGTCGTGGTAGGCTTGAAAAGGCCAAGGTGGGTTTGTACATGTCCTGGTTTGCCCAGGCATGCTCCCCTGCCCCCCCTCCTTCTGAGCTGGGGGTGGTAGACACAAAAAAGCCCAGCTTCACCTAATATGGGCAAACTGGGCAAAGCGCCATCCTGATTGGCTAGTCTATGTCCAAANCTTGTATATAAGTTTTGTGGCAAGATTTAATGTTAATAAACAGTTTTCATAGTTATTAACAATCTCTGCCTGGATATCAAAATTTATATCATTATTAATTTTGAATACTATCTTTACACTAACGCAATAGAGAAATTTAAAAGGCAATGAAATATAAATCAGTAACTGAGATTCAGGAGCAGCATTGATACTCCAGGGCAGAGATGTCAGTGGGTCATTCTGTGAAGAATGCCTCTTGATCTCTTTGCTACTTCAGGAAGAAAATCATTTTCTCACAAGTCTGTTTAGAGGAGTGTATAATGGAAGAAATTACTTTTCTGCCAACAGTTCCAGCACAGGATTTTGCTGAGTGGCATGTTATATATATGTTATGTGCCTTGGGAAAAACCTAACTTTACCTTTCCCTTTGGAGAGCTCTCTATCATACACATAGTTGTATGCATTTGGGGATGAAAAGAATACGCCTAAAGTTAGTTAGAAGGGAGAAGGATATAAAGATTTTTCTCTCTCTCTTAATCTCATAATGTGTATTCTGTCTCTTGACGTAAAATCTCCTTTTTTCCACTTGGTGTTGCCTGTGGCACCACGCTGCTGCTCTCCTTTTTGTCCATTGACACTCTCCATGAGACAGTGATGCTTGTGCTACTCTTTCTCCTCCAGAAAGTTGTGAGAGATTACCTCTTATCTCCTGGGGTTTTATATCTGTATATGCAAAAGCAACTTCTGTGGTCTGAAGCCATCTTAGCTGACCAAAACACATTTTTAAAACTTTAATTAGGAAAGAGCTGAACACAGCATGGAGGAAAAAAGAATAATTCTAAAGTCAGAATATTATACCTGAGAACATAAGATCACATTCTTCTTTGGGTGGGATTCTTATCCACTTTGGGAATTTTTAAACAGAAATTTTGGCTCATGTAAAAGAAAGCATTATCTAACTTTCTTTTAAATGAACCAAGAACTAAATTCTTGGTTCATGCAAAAAGAAAGTTAGATAATGCTTTCTTTCTTATCTAAAAGAGTCATTGTATTTCCAGCAGAGAATATTATTATGATGCTTTAAGGAAGATGCAAAAACCTTATAATGGAAGGCATCTGCTTAACTTCAGGTTGAGTTTTGCTCTGAGTCATAGCAGATCTTCCTATGAGGTTCCATGAGCTTTCTCTGCTTCTGATAATATCTGTAAGATAACTTCCCATCTGATGGATCTGATGGAATATTCCCATCTGGTGACAGTTGACATTGCCTTCTGAGTAGCTGGGTTCCGAGTGGTGACATCTGACCACTTCTGCTGCTGGATTCCCTTGAAGTGAACTGGCTTCCAGTCCTTTTTGATCACAGCAGCAGATGGTTAGTCCAGCAGCCCTGTGGAGGAGGTCTCACTGTCTTTGCAGCCATCTGCAATATTGGGAAAGCAAAGGCAATAAACTATTAGTGCTTTATAGCACGGTGCGGTAGAGAGGTGTGCACAGAAATGGTGTTGTTGGTAACCAGCTCTAAGGCACATCTGAGTCATCTCATAGGCTACATGACAATGCCAGTCAGACTGTGATGCTTAGACAAATGTGTCTGTCATTTAACCCATGGCTCATTGAATTCTGAGGGGACTTTCTAGCATTCACCCTGTAATTTGACCATAGTTCAACAGTATTAAGAAGGCACTGGTCCTGCAAGCAATGAAACATGTGCTTTATTTCCTGCACTATATGCTCATGCCTTTGAATTGATTCAGCCTCCCAGTGCATGAATCTAGAGATGTTTGTTTTCAGGCTTTAAAGGTTGCTTGGGTGTTAGCTTCTATGGTTTGGAAGGCAGGATTTCTCCTGTTCAGCAGTCTGATCTGTCAAGGTGGCCTTCACCAGCATCTATGAGACAAATACTGATATCCCTGGTTTGATCATGCTGCACAGAATTTCATCCTATTGTTTAACAAAGGACTTTTGGTAGAGAAGGGTTCTCCAAGTGCACAGCTTTGTTATAAGCTATCAGCTTCCATTTCTGCAGGGTTTCATGCTTGGCTGCTGCATTTGCTGAGGATGGAGCAGAATAATGCCTGCAACCAAGATCATTGCTTTCTCTAAATTCACTTTCTAATCGCTTTGATATCTGAGATACAGGCCCACAGGTCCTCACTGAGTAAAACATCCCCTGAAACACTCTTCTCTGAGCAGAATATTCAATGTCAATGAAAACTAATGAGTATTCGTGTCGTTGGAGGCTTAAAACTCCTGCCAATACGAGACACTATCAGTAGGTGCCACCAACAGAGAGCAGGGCTGAGATACTCTCATTGCTTTGCTGATACTAACAGAAATTAGTTAGAGAGGTGCCAGCTCTGTCCTATCACCCTCTTGTGCAATATGAGAAATCATAGAATGCATTGGGTTAGAAGGAATTTTTAAAGATCATCTAGTCTAACCTCCCTGCAATAAAGAGGGACATCTTTAACTAGATCAGAAAGAATTGTAGAAAACAATCCATGAAAATGAAAAGGTTAAAACAAGCTAAATAGAATGTCAATGGCAAGTACTATTAACCACCAAAAAAAAAAAAAAAANAAAAAAAAAAAAAAAAAAAAAAAAAAAAAAAAAAAAAAAAAAAAAAAAAGATCAATTATGTTATTTCAATGTTTGGCATTGATTTTACACAAAATCACTTCAGCAGGTGATTCTCTGGTGGAAATGTATTGATTCCCCTACAGGAAAGACAGGCATGGATCTTAGTGATTTTCCCCTTGCTCTTCCAGCAGAACATCAGATTATCACAGGTGTGATTTACACATATGAGCATATGTACAAATCTGACCTTTTCATTATTCTGGGGATAATCTGAAGCCCATAAACAAGCAGAGTGTCACTTCCATGAGAATCTACAGTTTTCAGTTGTCTGAGGAAGTGAAAGAGAAATGCCATGGAAAGCAGTGGTAAATAAAGGCATGTGTATATTGCAAGTGTCTTATTTACATGATCTTCCTTAGGTTGCTCACCTGCTATATGGTCTCATAAAGATGGCACATTTCTGTTGGACCTTATTGTGGCCTTCTGGTGTTTTAAGAGGGCCTACAAGAAAGCTGATGAGGGATGTTTTAGAATTCTGGGTAGTGATAGGACTAGGGGGAACAGAGCAAAACTAGAATTGGGTAGATTAAGATTGGATGTTAGGAAGAAGTTTCACCATGAGGGTTGTGAGACACTGCAACAGGTTGCCCAGGGAGGTGGTAGGAGCCCCATCCCTGGAAGTTTTTAAGACTGGGCTGGATGGGACTCTGAGCAACCTGATCTAGTGTGAGGTCTCCCTGCCCATGGCAAGGGGGGTTGGAACTAGATGATCCTTGAGGTCCCTTCCAGCCCTGACAATTCTGTGGTTCTGTGATTCTATAATTACTTCATTTACATAGAGCCTAAATTAACTTTGAACATGCTGAGTGGACAATCACTTTTGAATGCTGTACACAAAGACTAACATTTTTAATTCTTCTTCCTCTTATCCTAAGCAGAGATAAAGAAGCAATAATATAATCTACTTAGCACCTGTCAGGGCACACCTACAATAGAGTGCTCAGTTTTGGACAAGCTGGAGGGAGTCCAGAGAAGGGCCACAACAATGATCTAAGAGCTAGGAGGTTGCCATATGAAGAAAGCCTGAGAGAATTGTTTTTTGTTCAGCATTAAGAAGGCTTTGGGGAGACCTTATTGCCATGTCCCAGTATTTAAAGGGTGTCTACAGAGAAGATGCAGACTCTCTTTTAGCAAGGAGTTGAGCGGAATAGACAGGAGATAGCGGGTACAATTTAACCTTGTCTGTAATACTGCATCCAGTGATGGGGTCCCCAGTTCAAGAAGGATGAGGAACTACTGGAGAGAGTCCAGAAGACAGACAGTAAGATTATTAGGGCACTGAAATGTTTACCTTACAAGGAAAGTCTGGGAGAGCTGGGTCTGTTTAGCCTGGAGAAAAAGAGACTAAAGGGCAATTTATTTTGTTAATGTTTGTAAATAAATAACGGACAAACATCAAGAGGATGAAAACAGATTATTCTCAGTGGTGTCCAGTAACAGGACAAGGGACAATGGACATGTTGTAACACAGGAGGTTCCACATAAACATAACAAAAAGTTCTTCACTTTGAGAGTGACAGAGCACTGAAACTGGCTACTCAGAGACAATTGTGGGATCTTCTTCTCTGGAGGAATTAAAAACCTGCCTCAACAAGTGCCTGGGTGATTTAGTCTAGGTGACCGTGCTGTAACGGGGCTTTTGGACTAGATGATCTTCAGAGGTCACTTCCAACCCCTATTATTCTGGATTCTGTTAAAATTCATTAAATAAATATTGGAAAAATATTTATGCATGGGAAAACACAGAAAATTGATTAACACATGTGTAAGTCTATCTTTCTTATCACAAAGCCAGTGTTCGGAAAGAAGAAAAGGAAATCAGAGCATTTTGTATTTTACCGAAAGCATATTGAAAGAGAAAAATTTGTTGTGCATTGTAAATAGTATTATAGCAAAATGTGGCTCATAAACAAGACTCCGATCATTGGCATCTCTGATTTTGTTTGCAGTGTTTATTTCTGCAGATTTTGTTTGTAGAAGAGTGGTATACATTGGGTGGGGGACTTATACTGGATAGTTTTAAATGAGAAGTTAAGTCAAAGGAGAAATATTTCCTTCTCGGCCTCTTCCCCCCAGTCCCCAGCCATTGGTGAAGAAGCTTTACTGCTTTAGGATGCAACATGCCTGTAGTTGGAGCTGTCTCTGTTTCTTCCTTTACATATGGTAGAGCTGTGTTACACACTTTTCAATCATTCATTCTTCCACAGATGGCAAGGATTTAAGAGGAATCTTTTAGTGTTAGTTAAGATCAAAATTAACATTAAAAAACCACTTTTTTCTCTGTATCTTTGAAGTTCTAATTAGCTTTTCAGTCATGTTATTATGCCTTAGTGTCTAGACTTAAACTCTTACAAATCAGAGAATTGTGGTGTGCCATTGCTTGATGCCTTTTCCAACGGTAAGTTCTTTGTATGTTATAGAACTCAGAGGGAAAAGCAATAAGAATTACAGGGAATTTCACACAGCTTTGCAAGCTGCTTTCTCCCCTGGCATTTGAATGAATGGCAAACAAGGATGTACTTTTCTGGCATTATTTTTAGCGTATTTTATCCAGCATCCTACAGTGTGAAAGACAAAGAGACTTCTCCACCAAAGAACATATAATAGCAGCAATGGCATTCAAAGCCACAGTTAGGGAATCAATCCATGTATTTGCATACATGCATTTACAGCATGAATTTAGCCATGCTAAACCAAGATATTGAAATCTAGTAGTCCCTAGATGTTACATGGCACCTACAGTCTCTGCTGTCAGAGCAGGAAACATTATCCCTCAGGAATTTTGTTGACCACACAAGTGAGTCTGCTCAATTTGTGTGTAGTTTGTGATGGTTTTCAGCATTCCAGTCCAAGCCAGTATGAGAAATGTTAGTACACAAGATGTGAGTGTGTTAGCTGAGGGCTGCTTGCCTCATGGATGAACTCAAAGGGAGATTTGAAATGAAGGGTGACAAATATCGAATAGAGATGATATCTCTGACCTGGCCTATAGCCAATGAACTTTTCAAGGTCATCTGTGAGTAAGTTTACCACTACTCAGTGTTATAATTAAAATTCACTTAGTTTACCTAGTGAATTTTACTACCAAAAGTATTTTTCTGTGGTACAGAAGAGTAAGACCCTTTCCTATCCCTCCATGCATTAGGACTGAAGGGGAAAATACACTGTTGTCATGGAAAGGAATTGATTGGGGTTTTTGTAACTCCTGGTACTCCTAATATGACTGAACTTTGTGGGGATTTCAGGTACTTAAATGCAGTGATAAATTACTGTTGTGGTTACGAGGATATCCCCAGGGCAAAGATTAACCGGAATGACATTACTAATGGACTATGCAAATCTGGGTAATGATATTTAGATGGAAAAAAACCTGAAGAATTAGCAGAGTAGAGTTATTGTCAAAGGTTTGNCATTTAGAGCCTGTTTCTGGTAAACTCTAGGTAAGCAGCATCCAGGCAGTTCAGGATACAGTAAGGCAGTAACGAGCAGGCAAGCATGAATACAGCGGTAGAGCACATTGTGTCATCTGCTCATCTCCTTTTACCAATACAGCTCAAGACTAATGGGCCTTTGGACACAGAACAGCCAATTAGAATGGCAGTTAGTCAAGGCTGACCATATTAGGTGAAGCCATAGGCTTGCTTTACCCTTTTTAGGGCAGAGCACAGGCCTTGCACAAGGCATACACAAGCTGACCGTGTGTACCTTGTTTACCACAGGATGCAAAAGGAGTTTGGGCAAGCCAGAGTGAGTCCTTAGACTCAATGGCTCCAGGTTCTTTGTCCTCTTTCCCGTGGTTGCTTCTCCCCATAGCAGAAGGAAGAAGAGCAAAAAAACATGTCTGGGCAAGCCAGGACATGTATAAGCCTATTTTCGCCTGCTTAGGCCTATCACAGCACTTGGCAAACAAACCGATCCAATAATGGTGTATGCAAAAGTTTCTGGAGCATCCCAGCACACAAGCATTTCCACCATTAATGTGAGTGACCGAAAGGCATCATACAGGTGATCTGCTGCACACAACATAATTTCTAATACTTTTGTCTTTCATTACATCATTTAGTAATCTAAAATTTTGAATGGTTTTAATGGACATCTCAGATATCTTGACAAAACATAAAGATACTCCATGTAAAATTACTTGGCATGAAACAATGTGCTATTCAGAACAAGGACCTTCTTTTTCCTGCTCAATACATGTACCATGTTTATTTTACCTTTTTAGTTTTGTCTTTGAGTTTTTTTGAGACACCTGGCCACACTCAGTTGCATCAAAATATAGGGAAGATATCTGCTGCGACGTTTTGTCCCTCCTATGTAATCACATGGACACTAACACACTAACTGCAGAATTCCAGATTAGTGCTTAGGAGCACATTTTAATTCCAGTCAAATGTGAACTCTTTCAAGATGCATAAATGTAGTAGGATTTCCATGGACCTTCTGAAAGTATACATAATTGTATTTTCCAAAATGTCATGGGTACCACAGAGATAATAGCATCACCAAATCATTTCAGTGATAGCTAGAAGACTTAAAATATTTCTCCAATTCAGGTAAAATTTGAAGAGTTTTTGTCCAAAAAAAAAAAAATCAAAAATGAGAAAAAAAAATCATCAGTTTGAAAGCAAAGTGTATTTTATCTGAAAAAATATTCAGTAAAAGAAACCATGACTGTATCAAAATGAAAATAAACTGTCCCTCTGTTCTCTCAAAGATAATAATCTAGACTCTTTATGCTTCTTTTAAAAGGCTACAAATGTATTTAATTTTCTTAAGTCTTGAAATTTAAACCAAAAGCTTATTGATGCTATGGCTTGCTTCCGACTGGTGTTTGATGATCTGTAATTGAAGCATTGATTAGAAAACAGGTTGTGGAAACTGATGCTACCTGATGAAATGTGACGGTTACATATTTAAAGACATTAAGCCTTCAATGAAATTTTTCACACAGAGAAGTATACTAATGAACCTGGTAATTATCCTACTCCATCTTTTACAAGTTCCAATTAGCAAAATGAATGAACAATATTTGCAGTAATATATTTCAACGTGGCAAACCTGAAAATATTTAGGTGCTTGTGTAGGAACCTATGTGCTTAAAGACTTTGTTTCCTTGATTTTTGAAGGGTTTTTTCAGTCCCAGAGGGAACTCTTGGCTCTATAATTAGATAGAAATGTATGCTTTCAAAATGTTCATTGCTTATCTCTGTTGTGCTGTTTAACACAGTGTACCAGCAAACAGAGCAAGAACTGTGGAAGTCACAACAATCATATCAACAAATGGAATTGAAAGGTGACTGAAGTGGGGTCATGCAGGTTGGTGCAGACTGTTAGAGAAGAATCGCCGTATGTCCAAATGAATGCAGCATTCCCAGAGTCTCTGATATTTTTTCCCTTGTGGGTCTTACACAATTTTTATTTCACACTCTGTGACTAATGTGGAAAGTGCACTCAAGCATCATCACTGAGACAACATTCAATCAAAAACTTACTGATTCTCTTTCTGAAACAAACAAAAAATAATCCGTTTCTTTTGTTTGCTTGTTTGTTTTACTTTTTAGGTGTTGTATTTATTACTTCTTTTGTGTTTAACTGATGTTTAATTGATACTTTTAAAGAACTCAAAAATATTTGGGAAAATTGTCTTCAGCTAAGCTTGGGCTGAGGGAGACAGCCAAGGCCACTGACACAGGTATGCAGGTTACAGAACCATCTTCTTTCTGAATCCTACCCTCAAGGCATACCACATGTGCTGGTTTGAGGATAATTGGAATATTTTAATGAGAAAAAATAGATTATAGGCTGTGAAAAGAAAACAATGGTGATGTCTACTTCACTCATAGGCTTGCTGAGATGTATAAAAACAAGGACACAAACATAGATAAGAGAGAGTCTTTCTCTCTCTGTTCGAGTCAGTGTTTTCTCCATGGGCTTTTGAGGCTGTGTAACTCAACCAATCATCCTGCTTCTAACTCCCCTTGCCAATCCTCCAAATTCACCTTGCACATAAGGCAGGTTCTGGGATAAGGTAGAGGGGTGGAAAGAAGGGGGAAGGGTGGTTGGGAGCCCCTTATGGGCACTCTGATTTCTAGGAAGGGTTTCTGTACTGTGTTTCTGTATTACTTTTAGCTTGTATATTTCTGTATATAGGTGTAAATATTGTAATATATT
>WBNM01006510.1:27350-48557 GCA_013399055.1 Ramphastos sulfuratus | reverse complement strand
AAGTTAAAAGTATTACAGAAATACAAAAGCCCTCCTGAACAGTTGAACTGCCCAGGAGGGCTTTCTAATCAACTGCCCTCCTTCTTTCCACCTCCTACCTTATTACAGAATCTCTTACATGCAAGAGATGTGGGAAGCCAGATAAGGAGTTAGAAGCAGAAAAATTAGTTTGAGTTACACAGGTCCAGGCAGAGGAATTAGTGAAATGAGTGGCAGCCAGAGACTGACTGTCTTTCTTTATGTTTCTTGGTTTTACCTCTCTCAGCAGAACAAATTAGTGATATAGGCATCACTATTATTTTCTTTTCACAGCCAATGATCTAATTTCTCTCATTAAAATATTCCAATTAGCCTCAAACCAGCACACTATACAAACATGGTCAACAACAGGGATAGTTACAAGTGTGGCTTGATCTGAGAGATGCATCCCTCTGAGTTCAGCACATATATTTTTTACCTATATGGCCTGACACAGTGAAGAAAGAGTGTTATACTCCATCAGGTACATTTGCACAGCTTCTGCTGATAAAAGAGAATGGATTTACACTTTTGCCTGGTATTTATTTTTATAATAAAATGAAATTATCAGTGTCTTCATTATCTTATGATGTGTTTTATTATTTACCACTGGTTGTATGATTGGGATCTTGATTTCTGCAACCTTCAATGCATTAATTTTAGACACAGAAAGAGCAAAAGTCCAGATCTTGCAGAATACAGAAAGATAGAAATTGCTATAACTGAACCTAGGCTTTCAAGCTAAATAGAAGGAAAGAAGCATACTTTGTTTAACTCCTCCCTCTTTATGATTGCATTGTGGTGGAATAAAAGAGCCTCCAAATCAACTAGAGAAATGAGATAATGGAGAATATGGTTTGCTTAGCAAAATATATGAGTAGTGAAGGGTACCATTGCCACCCAAGTGTTCCCCTTGCCTCCATATTAAAGATTCATAAAAGAGTGGAACTTCAGATTTTATTAAAAATCTCTTAGTATTTGAAATAAAAATTCTTATATAACACTCCAGCTGAAAAAAATGGGTGATTTTACAAAGGAACCTTTGTAATATAGGATGGGCTAAATTATTGTTTACTGGGATTCTGTGATTATGATTACATGAGATTTCATAACAAAATGAGTCAGAACATCCTCTATAAAATTTAAGAAGAAAAAAAAAGAAAAAAAAAATCCACCCAAACATTTCTACTTATCTCTTTCAGGAACTCTAAGGAGATGACTAACCATCATTAAATATTGTCATTTCAGATTGCAGTGAGATCTCGAAGTCTAATGGTTAAAATTAATAAAGCTAATGTTTGATGAGAGGAGAGCAATACCAGAAAGGTATCAGGCAAAGCAAGTGACCTTTTACATGTTCTACTTTGGCAAATCATCTAATAATATAGCAAAGCACTTCTCTCTGTAGTATATATCTGAGATTTTGTTTGAGGTTCACCCTTATTTGAAATGATCAAGGGTATGAATTCCCACTGAGAAAATGTATGTGACAAAGAGGCCATCTCTGTCTTCTTTCCTAAAAGTCCCTTAGAGAGAGGCTTTCAGCCTGCAAGAGCCCTTCCCCAGAGTCTCTTCCTGGAAGCATTATTCCCTGTGGCTCCCATTTAGGACTGGTACCTCCAATTTACATTAATGTTTGTCCATGTCTGAGAACAAAAACGTGCCTCTGAATGTCAAAGAATGATGACAGCTGAAAAAGTTGCTGCTGCCAGAAATCCTATCTAGAAGTCTGCTGTAGAATTGCCACAATCACTTGTCCTGACAAAAGCATCTCCCATGGTATTTTCAGCTCATTTTCAGGTTGTTTGCTTTCCCTAGGGCAATCCTGGAGATGACAGCCACATCCTTTCTGCGTCTGGCATCTTGTGCGATGGAGTGACTGTGTGCACAAAACATCTGACACTTTCTAGAAAGCCCTGGATGTCTGAAGGCTGACCATACAGAGCACACACTGTATGTCTGATCATATTAGAGAAGAGAGACTGGGCAGACAAACCTCTTCTGCTCTTCAGATGTGCTCCAAATCTGGCCAAACTACATCATTCACTTAGAATAAGTGAAACGATTGGGGAAAAAATTCAGATGACAACTCCTTGGCAATGGCATTTAGCTCATTATAAGCTACTAATACTTATCATCATGTAGAAAACACTGCCATTACTGTCACATCCACTCTCAGTAGGGAGCTAAGATGAAACAAATGCAAAAATTGGGATGTGTTTTCTTTTTTTACCATTGCCTTCTTTTAATTATAGTATCTGAATGCTGAACAGTTGCAAAATACTGACAAGCAAGATTATACTCCTACTACTAAAGTATACCTATTTATAGCGGGATAACAAATTTCCCAGTTAAACTGAAAAGATTTTCAAGTGCCAGCTTCTGCTGAAAACGTTTTGCCATAAAACCCAGCAGTAAATAACCCTCTAAAGGAGAAGTGAAACGTATCCATTGTGCTGTCCTAAAAACTGCAGAGTTTGGAAACATACCAGGGGGGTAAACTCTGCAACAGAGTTATATCTGCCTGTCATATCTGAATTTCTCTACTTTGCATCAGTGAATTTATTCTATTGATCATTAAATTCAAGTTGGTTCTTAGTAACCTGTGCTTGTGGTTCTGGAAGTAATACTTAAATGGATCTTTTCTTAAGCTGTATGGCAAATTAATAGGATGGTATTCAGTCTTCCAGGGGTTGTTTACATGAAGAAAGTAGTCTAAATTAAAATGTTAAAGAAACAAGGCATGAAACAAGACTGTTATGCTTTCTAGTACATAGACAATTACTCCACATGCATGACTATTTGTAAGTAAGATTATAAGGACATGGAAGGGAAAAAAAAAAAACACGACACACCATGTTACAAAATGCCTCCTAAAAGACTTTAATTGGAGTTAGAGCATCAGCACTTAACTAACTGGGTGCACTTGGTAATTTCTGAAACCCTATATGCCAATAGGAAGGGAGAAAAGTGGAATATTCACAAGCAGGTTAGAAATGTTGATGGGATCCCCTCCTAAGCAGATAAAATTATCAAAAGAGGGTTATATAATGTACATGGCAACCTTGGTGGTTACTATAAAATAATTACAGGAGAAGTAGCCATTGCCATACATACCAGGTCAGATGAAAGTCTCTTCTGAAGCTTCCTCAGGCAAGTGTGCCGGGTCAATGTGCCAAAAAGCTGAGCAGTTGTGAGCACTGGAAAATTCTCCCACTGGCATAAGCTCTTTGTTAAGTCTCATCACTTAGTGGCTGATTTATATGCCTCCTGAAATTGTATGTATTTCTTGAAGTTAATGTAAATACAGAAGCAGGGATACATTTCACTCTTATTTTCTAAATGCAGCAGTTTAATGTTATAAAATACTGACAAGGACTGTAATTTCCACCAGAGACTGCATGCTGAAACCCTTTGCAAATCTACCTGATTTTGGAGCCTTCAGCTCCCTGGAAAATCCAAACTACACAGAGTGCAGTGTTGGACTGGCACATAAAGTGTTATTATACCACCACTATAAAACTTGACAGAAATAATAACCCTATTGCAAAGTATTCTTCTCTATGAGTGAAATGAAAGAGGTCTCAGGGATTGCAGGGACATATAACAAGTGAAATTAAAAGGCTCCTGTCCGTGTGTCTGTCTATCCATTACAGAAGATTCACAGATTGCATTGGGTTGGATTGGAAGGGACCCTCAAAGGTCATCCTGTCCAACTCAGCACAGACACCTCCAGCTGGATCAGGTTGCCCAGGGCCACACTGAGTCTGATCTTGAATGTCTCCAGGGACAGGGACTCAAGCACATCCCTGGGCAACCTATTTCTGCAATTTACCGATCTCATTGTGCAGAACTTCCTCCTGGTGTCCATCCCAAATCTTCCCTGCTCCAGTGTAAAGCCATTGCCTTCCTCAGAAGATCCTAACACCAAGATATGAGTAGATATTTTTGTGGGATGAATGCTAACCTGTGCTTCACTTCCAAAAGTGACTTAAAGACAATGCTAGGTAGAAATGAATCTTAGACTTTGAAGCACCTAAGTTATTTCTGGAAATGTAAAGGGAGCTCTTAAATGTCTCAGCCATTGCAACTGGGCTCAAAGCAACACCTAAAATCATTTTAACTTCCTGAAAAAAAAAAAGTGCAAACCTGGTAATGTGCTTCAGTTAACCACCATAGAATCCATTTTATGGAATTAATCAGGATTTTATAGTTCTGGAATATGTTCTTACAAAAGCTTATGAAGTTCTTTGTTGGAACAATTGCAGTGGCACCAGTACATGAAGGTCAGCAGTACTTGTTTTGCTCCATGGCTGAATAAACTGACAATTTATTTCTTTAACAGAACTATGCTCAGGTTTCCTACCTCTTTGCAATGGAACAGGTTAAAACATCCTCTCTGAATTTCAGAAAGGAATATTACTCTCAATATTTCTCTTCCTTTGAATTTTCCTTCTCTGAACCTGAGTAAAATGGCCTTGGAGCTTTTTAGACCCCTGAGGGGTTTCATGGCTTCACTTGCCGACTCCTTGTCCATCAGCTGTCTGGAGTGTTTATTATGATGCCTTACATTTCTCACATGTTTTAAGCCTTCCATATCAATCTTTGTAGATGGGAAGGGATAAAGTTAATCCAGAGCTGCTTTCTCAGTGTGTTTCCTGTGAAATACACCGATTTAAAGCACAGCTTTAAACCTTTCTGTACTCTTCAGCATTTAATTGACTCCTTCTACATACAGGATTATCTTTATGAAGGGCTCTATAGGAAAATCAATAGCGTTCATTTGTCATACAAAACGTAGTTGTAATGCATTTTTGCAGAATCCACTGTATTTTCTACTTAGCTGTTCTATAAACACAGCCTCCATAGATTTAAAAAAAAAAAAAAAAAGAAAAGAGAAGAAAATAAAAGAAAGAAAGAAAAAAATGTTTCAATTAATAGAATTCTGATTCTCCCCCTTNTTTTTTAAAATGAAGTTTTCCAACAGCAACAATAATAAAACAAAATCCCCAAACCCCAGAAAACAAAACAACAACAACAGTACATGCAACAACTGAGAAATGGTTCTGTGCAAAATCAGAGCACAGTCAAAGCTGCTCTCTAAGAAAGGCAGACTTAACTGTGAACTTCATTTTACACTTCAAACAAAATATTACAGAAAAAAACAAACCCCATTGTTACATAAGAAAGCTCCATATATGCATTAGATGTCTGCATATATGCATTAGATGTCTGCATATATGCATTAGATGTCTGTGAAAAATATATAGACACCATAGAATTTTCATAACTATATATCCTATAGCCTAACAATCAGCCATAATTATCTGAGGAGGAAAAAAACCAAAACCAAAAACAAGAACAAACAAACCAAGAAACCCCCAACAACAACAAACAAAACCAACCAACCAACCCACCCAACCCAAAAAAACCCAACCAATTGCCAAAATACCACATCCCAACCCAAAAGACAAAGTAACAACAACAAAGAGAATTCCTGGACTGGTTGATAGGCTTTGGAGAGAATGAAATAAACTTTGTTTAGCATTAAATTAAGGGATAGATGCAAAGACTGTTACAAACAATGAAAAGAGTGTGGAATTAAATGTTTGAAGCTAATAATATTAATACCTGTGTGTAGATAGATATATGTAGGGGTGTGTGTATCTGTATGTATGTATATATACATATATACACACATGTCTATATATTGATGTACAAGTTGCAGATATTGCCTACACACTAGACAAAGGTGAGGGGGAAAGGAAAGTATCATCAGGTAAAAGTTTTTTTCTTACTAGAAGGCTTCTAGTACCACTGTTTTTTTTTACCTTGGAAAGGTTCTGGTAATGCCTTTCAGTCCCACCTCTGCAGGGAATTGGGTATAACTGCAGAAAACACTTCCCTGCATACGGGGTAGTGCTATGAGGCTAACAACTGGGTTAGCATTGCCCATCAGTCCTTCAAGGAAATGGAAATGAGGGAAAATTAAGAGAGATGATAGGTTTCCTGGAATCATCCTACAAAACAGAGCTTATGAAAGGAGAGACCTGTTCTTTGTGTTCTTTAAGAGTTCCTTTTATCTTATGCTTACCATGGAATAGCAAAATGGTGGTGTTTCCATATGGGTCAGTAACGTTGAAACGAGAAGAAATTTCACACTTCTGAAGCATATACCTGCTAGGTAATGCAATCTCATCCAGACAGAAAAATCTGTGTGGAAAAACATGGTTCAATCAAGTGCTCAGAGACCAAAATATCCATCTTTAAATACTATTAAATTGTGATTAGAGATCTGACTTCTGAATCACAGAGTCACAGAAACATCCAGGTTGGCAAAGCCCCTCAGGATCACCAAGTCCAACCTACAATCCTACTCTGCAAGATTCACCTTCAACCATATCTCTAAACACCACATTCAAACGACTCTTAAACACATCCAGGGTTGGGGACTCCACCACCTCCCTGGGCAGCTCATTCCAGTCCCTGACCACTCTCTCTGTGAAAAACTTTTCCCTAATGTCCAATCTAAACCTAGCCAGCCTCAGCTTGAGGCCATTTCCCCTTGTTCTGTCTCCAATTACCTGTGAGAAGAGACCAGCAGCAGCCTCTCCACACTGCCCCTTTAGGTAGCTGTAGTCAGCAATGAGGTCTCCTCTCAGCCTCCTCTTTTTCAACCTAAACAGCCCCAGCTCCTATTTTAATTTGGGGGTAAACTGAAAACCAGAATTGCTGCAACATTTGAATTTTTACTGCCATCAAGAACATAACCTGAAAATCTGTACTGAAATGAACAATTTGCATCCCTGAGGAGGAATGTATTGAGTCTTAGAGGAGGCTGAGTGCATCCCTGGAGGAATAAAAGACTGCAAATGCTACAGGGGAAAGAGTGCTCAGCAAAAGTTATTAAATTCATTGAAATACCTAAAATGTTATTGTGGTGGAAGTGACCACTCCAATTGGTAAAGGAAATTTCCACTAACAGGAAGCAAAGTTAAATTCCATGGAAAGTAAGCCCAGGCCTGCGGGGAAATTAAGAAGTTATTTTACACACCATCTATTTTTATATCAGTAGTTTAACGTGTTTAATTATTGGTTATGAAAGCAGGAATCTAAGAAGAATGGAGATTGATTTCCTCCATGAACTACTCAATAGGAAGGAGCTCTGACAGGAGTACTCGGTCTCAAAGGTCGTGAAATAAAGAAAAGAATTAGAAATGAATCAGGCAAATGACCCCAAATGACTTCATACTTGTCCCTAACATGTGTAATGTGTTTCTGAGTGCACATGTCCAAACGACAGTTATAGATTGAATAAAGCTGTAACTGTAACAGTAATTCTTTTGTGAGATCTTGTGACCTTTGCTGTTGATTTTTCTGTGAACCTCCTCTCAATAAATTAAGGACTAATCATTTCCAGTGGGAACTTTCACAGCTCCCAATGACAACTGTGAAAGTATCCTACATTACTGCAGATGCTAATTATAGAAATAACGATATGAAACTGCGTCTTTTCCCTTGCAATCTCATTCCCCCTGGGCTTGCCTTGTAGATCAGCTCCTTGCATAAGCTCTAGGAACAGGTCATCTGGAAATAACACGAGATGGGGGAAAGCAAAACCCATTTCTTGACGGTAGGAAATTCTAGCAGGTCTGTCTTCAATTGCACTTGTCCCAGGTTGGGAACTCTAAGGTTAAAAAAAAAAAGTCCTCTAGGGACTAGAAGATTGTTATTCAATCCCATAATTCTGCTATCTCTTCATAAACTCAGGGCAAGGCAGCTCGTTCTCCTTTCCTCCTCCTCCAGCCTTGTGTTGGGCAGGAGCTGCTTTATCAGGACAAACATGTAAGGATAGGCCTGGTTTGAGGCCTCCAGAGGCTGTGCTTAGGCCTCTTGGATGGCAGAGGCATGGGGGGGGAGGATTGGAGCACTGGGGAGTATAGATTTAGTTTTGGGTTGGGGGAAAATTCAAGGGGGTTCGCTTATGGATTTGTATCTGCCTTGTAATGTCTGTCTCCAACTCTCTCTCCAAATATAATTCTGTTTTTTCTCCAATTCATTTGTGAGCTTCACTCTGTCGGCTCTTTAAACCCATGCCAGGACTCTATATTCTTCCAGACCCTATTAGGAAAGGGTTTTTTGGTTCCCACATGGCAAGTTTAAGATGCCATCACTATCTTCTCTCTTCCAGAGGGAACATCACTGATCTTAACCAGAGAGGTAGCCACATCCAAATATCAAGGGCAGAAAGGGGGAGGAAATGCACAAAATCATATCTAGGACTTCTTTGAATGCATTAGCAGGAAATATAGATGTGTGTGCATAGACATATGTGCATGTGAAAATCAAAATGAGATGAGCATTGCAATCAAATCATCCTTTCTCCTCTAAAATAATGTTTTTGAAGGTATTGCTTGACAACACGTGTGTAAGGACAGAGGTTCATGCTTTCTCTTGGCTCCTTCCACCCATGCAGAGCTGATGTCACTGAATTGGTATTTTTCTAATGCTTTGGCCTACAGCCGACAACTGTTTTGCTTTTAGAAATGCCAACTTCCAAAAGCCATGCACGTCCACAATTATCAATCATAGAATAGTAAGGTTGGAAGGGACCTCAAGGATCATCTAGTTCCAATCTCCTGCCATAGGCAGGGACACCTCCCACTAGCACAGGTCACTCAAGGCCTCCTCCAACCTGGCCTTGAACACCTCCAGGCAGGGAGCAGCCACAACCTCCCTGGGCAACCTGTTCCAGTGTCCCACCATCCTCACTGCAAAGAACTTCGTCCTAACATCCAGTTTCAATCTTCCCTCTGCCAGTTTAAACCCATTGCGCCTTGTCCTGTCATTGCAAGACCTTGTAAATAATCCCTCCCCAGCCTTCCTGTAGGCCCCCTTCAGATACTGGAAGGCTACTCTAAGGTTTCCTGGAAGCGTTCTCTTCTCCAGGCTGAAGAGCTCCAACTCTCTCAGCTTGTCCTCATAGCAGAGCTATCAAAAGTGCTTGCTATTTGCAGTTCATCATTAATTACACCAAGCTTAAAACACATCCTGTTGCTCAATACCTTATAGGAAGGAGTAGTACCCCATTGGTATGAGTATCCACACTACAGGCAGGCAGCAAAACAGTGCAACCATCAGCACTTGGCCAGGATAATATTGGAACTGCATCATTGTTACATCTGTTGCTCTAAATTTCACAATAGACTATGTTAAAAAAAAAAAAACAACAAACCCAACAAAAAAAATCCCCAAACCAAACCTGAATGTCATGTAGTATTAGCAGGAGCAGCAATTAAAACCTGCTCAGATTGGATTCTTGTATTTATTTTTCCTCCTTTGACATTTTTGACAGCTTGTTTTGTATTGGCTGCTACACAGGATGGTGAGGAAAGGTTAAGTGTGCATCACTTCACTAAAAATGAGTTAGATAACATCCTGAGCATTTTCAAGCATCTTCAGTCCTCCTCTTGTAAAGTGCCAGCTACCTTTCACATTAATTTTAGGTAATCTATACAGCTGACACAAACTGTTCGGGGTTGCATTGAGTTTTCTCATCAAATCCTTCTCATTTTCGGCGTGTGGATTTTGTACTCTGCTGTGGAAAGTTTATCATCAGATCATTGAAGGTTTACTAATATCTCTTGGGGAATTAGGAGGTGTTTTTATAAAAAAAAAATATAACATGAGGAAAATCATTTTGAAATGTTAAAACCGGAGCTGTTGAAGCAATGTGATTTATGTTCACTTAAAAGAAAAGTTTATGTCCTTCTTTCTGTCCAGAAGGACAAGTCTTAAAAAAAAACCCCAACATTTCAAAGCAGGGAGCAGATCCAAGAAACCAGCTCCAGAATTATAAATGTGAAAAAGTGTTACACAAAGTGCTAATGCTAATGGTTTGCACTACATGGGAGCAGCAATAAAAGCAGAAGACAGCTGATGACCACTTCCCCCCTGCCAGCATACACAGCTCTGAATTAAGCAGTTCATAGCTCTGCTTTTGTGTAAGAAGCCAAGTATTCTGAATTTAATGCCTTAGAGGAGAACATTTTTTTTTTCCCACCCTCCTTATTTATGTTCCTGGATTTGTGTGGCTGGTTTGATTTATTAAACACACTGCTGATTATAATCATACCTGACTTGATTTACTATTGATGGGATTAACTCATTAAAGCTAAAGCTGGAACTGGGTCCAACTTCGTCTTTGTTGAGGGCAGTTCAGATATAATTCAGATATCATTTTTTGCTAATAAATAGAAGCTGAAATTGTAATGATCCTGGAAAAGTGATTGTTCTAATTCTACTGCTTATAAAAATAATAAGAAATTTATTTAGGGAAAAGCAGAGGTACTACAATGTTAAGTATGCCTGAACTCCCCCACACCCAATGCTAACCTCAGGATGTTTTCTGTAGTCAGTGCACATCATTCTTGCAGAGAATAAGTGACATGAACCTTTGGTTACAAATTCCATTTAGCCTTTTCTTTGTCAAAAGGAGAAGTTCATAAACTAGTAAGCAAGGCATGTGCTAAGCTAAAAATCTGTAGCAGTAGAGGAGGATGCAAAGCAAAAGCCCAAACCTAGGGCAGGGTGAGAAGGGCACTCATATCATCACAGATGCTGCTCCAGCTACTCCTGAAACCACCTTCCTATAAATTCACCCTCTGTGGTAGAGGATTCTCACTCACATCCCCAGACTCGGGTTATATAGAGAAAATACTACCCATTTAGAGCTGCTCTTATGCTACCATACAGTTCCTGAACCAGAGGTGCTTATGCTCAGCTCAGCTGGGCACAGGAATGAGGCTGCTGGCTCCACTTGCCCCTCTCCATGAGTCCATGTTCTACAGTGCTGTTCTGTTTATCTGAACCCTGTACCCATTTGAGGATTCACTCTGCTTTTTCCAGTCTTTTATTAGTGGCTATTTCTCCACGGATGACTACTAAAGCAGTTACTATTTGCAGTAGGCTGCTTCAGACACATTTTTCTGCTCTCCAGACAGAATTCAAGCTGTCCTTTCTCTTCCCTGTCACTCCTACATGTGCTCAGCTCTGTGATCTTCCTCTAAGATATTCAAGGATACAAAATTGAGTTTGTAAATTAGTGTTCCACAAAGATAAGACTCATCTATGCATAATGCACAGCCCCTGTGCTTCAGCTTACAGATCAAAGGAAAGCTACTCTCTGCATGGCCCTAAGCAATACATCAGGCCCAAAAGAGACCAAACTAAAAATAAACAAAATTCCAGGAAGGGTAGCAGGTCAAAACTACTGAAAATGACAGAAAATGAGCATAATGTTCTGACAGCACTGATGTTAAAGCTGTGCCTGAAAAATCTGTGTTTAAAAAAAAAAGATTGAAATATATGCTTGGATCTATGAACATTACTAAATGCTTTCTGAAGTCATAGAATGGTTTGGGTTGGAAGGGACCTCCAAAGGTCATTCAGCCCAATGCCCCCTGCAGTCAGCAGGGACATCCTCTACCACCCAGAGCCTTGTCAAGCCTGACCCTGAATATCTCCAGGCATGGGACCTCAGCTACCTCCTTGGGCAACCTGTTCAGTGTTCCACCACCCTCATGGTGCAGAACTTGTTCCTAACATCCAATCTAAATCTCTTCTCTCATTTCAAACCATTGCCCTCAATCCTATCTCTGCAACCTTTGCAAACAATCCCTTTACAGCTTTCTTGAAGGGTCCCTTCAGGTACTGGAAGGTTACTCTTAGGTCTCCACAGATCATAATTAACATTTTTGGGGTTTTGACCAATTCATATGAAAACTTGCTTAGGATTTCTCCTTTTTCTCCAAAGAGTAACAAAAAACAAACAAACAAACAAAAACCCAAAAACCCCAAACCAACCAAACTACAATTATTTAGAGGTATGAAGTTTACTCTCCCCCTCAGCTCCGTGTTTCTCTGATGTGTGAGAAGTGAGATCAAGGAAAGTGTCCTCAGTTAAAAGCAAACTAAGTAAATACAGCTCTGATGGAGGGGGAAGTAACTCTCTCTGAAATAAGTGAGCCACCTGACTGCTTCTAATTAGATTGCACCAGGCTCTCAGTTTCTTAACTAACTGCTTCACTGTTTCTAGCCATAAAATAACAAACATTGTATTTCATGTTGCAATTCCAATCCACTTCCAGCTACCAAATCCCTGGTAAATCTGTCTTTGCCTCCTCCATATGTTCCTTCTGAAGAAGAGAACGTGGTATACAACCAGTCTCAGTATGTCTGTGTAAGACTGAGCCTCCTGAACCAAATGCTAGAACATGAAAACCTCCTGCACACACAGGTGCCTTCCCTTAAATAGTATATGGGCCTTCCCTTTGAAGAAACATCATTATAAATGATGTTCAATTAAATAATGAATGCAGATGAGAAAAGTCAATATTCACATTTGTCTAACTCTTAATTTGTTCATTCATTCTATATATGCTGTAATGAAGCAATCTCTGACAACAGGGCAGAAGAGGCCAGAAATCAGTTACCCAGAAAATCTTTCCCAGACTTGTGCTATTAACTTTTAAGACAGACCCACCAAAAAATTGCCTTTTGGAGTTCTTCAGTTCTATTGCTTAGTTCCCAAGCTTTTAAATTAAAAGCAGTTGGAAATGTAAAAGGTATTTTTTATTTGCAAAAGCATGGTGGATGTAGTTCTGTCAGCATTATTACTTAGGGCACTGAATTTCCACAGCTACAGACTTTGCACAAAATTGTCACACTTTGGGTTGCTGAAGATTTCCATTTCTCTGAATAAAAACCTTCCAGATTTGCTTTTAATTCCATCAGATTGTTTTTAATTCCATCAGATCCACAGCTGGACTACCACTACAGGCAACTTTCACTGCTCTCTTGTAAACAGAACTGCTGCAGACATTTTCTTGCTGTTTAATTTATGTGCAGAGAAAATTGAAACTGGAGACAATTTTCAGCATTACAAACTCAACTAAGTTTGTCAATGAAAAAATTTTAAAAGTGAGCATCCTGAAAGACACAAACAGCAATCATTTCAGCAAAGCTTGGCTCTAATAATTTCACAGAATCACAGAAATATTCACATTGGAAAAGACCCTCAAGATTACCAAGGCCAGTCAATAACCCTGCTCTACAAGGCTCACCTTAAGCACCACATCCGAATGACTTTTATGCACCTCCAGTGACTCAACCACCTCCCTGGGCAGCCCATTCTAATGCCTGACCACTTGTGCTGGGAAAAAATTTTTCCTAATGTCCAGTCTAAACCTACCCAGTCACAGCTTGAGGCCATTCCCTCTTGTTCTATCACTAATTATCTCTGAGAAGTACTTAAATTGAATCATCTTTAAGAACATGCCAGAGGAGTAGAACCTTTTAAAAAAAGACTCTAAACCCACAAAGATTATTCTAATCTAAACACATATTCAAGTTTAGAGTGCATACCTTTTTGCATGTGAATAAATCCAGTAGCCTCAGAAAGCTACCATAATAAACACAACACAAAATATGAATGCAAGTGTACAACATCAAGTCTTTAAGAAAAAAAAAANAGAGAGAGGGAGGGGGGGGAGGGGGGAAAGAAAAAAGAGAAGTGGTTATTTTAAAAACCAAGAAAAAAAAAAATCTTTGAAGTAAAGGTTCACCTTGGCTATGAGACTGACAGAAACAAACCTGTGACAAATCAATGACAGAAAGAGGATTTAAGAAAGAGGATTACTTTGTCAGCATTCTGCAGCATGCTAGGTACAGTTTTCAAATTGGGTTAGAGTACATTTTTTGAATTGATAATATTCTGCTCATTATTTAATTTGAGGGGGGAAAAAAATGAACTATTTTTTCGCCTAGAGATAATTACACTGATCAAAGGTTTATGCTAATGAATGTCTGCCAGACTGCCTCTTTTATTTTAATGGAAAGGGGAAGCACTGTAACAGTGGTAGTTGAGCAAATTCCTAAGTGGGCACTGTCTTTTTATTACAGCAACATAATAATTTCCTCTGGTCAATTCCCAGTTCTCTCAGGAGCTACAGAGATCATCTCTCCTTCAGGAAAGTGACACAGCATGTTTACACTCCCATGAGGAAAAAAACCAAACCCAAATGAAATCTATTTGCCAAACACCTGGTCACTCTTTTAAACATGAATGCTTTCTTCAGTCAGCCTCAGGTGAGCAGAACAAGCTGACCTTCTGAAAAGCTGATGGGCCTCTTAAAGTGTGGAAAACAATGTGACCAGATCTATTGACAGACAGCTCAGCTGAGCCCAGCAACACGTTGGTTTGATGGAGTTTTGAGCTCTTTAGACAAATACTGCAAGAGGGAGTAACAGCAAATAGTTACACCTTTCATCCATGCACTGACAGCTCAACTGTCACTGTCTTCCCCATTCAAAGTGTTCAAGAAGCTGTGGCTAGAAGCATTACCGCACAAGCAGCTTTCCTCCATTAATGCCAAAGCATTCAATAATCTCTGTCAATGCTGACTGAGTGCCTTGGCAATCCTCAGCTCTCATCTGCAGAATCACAGAAACATCCAAATTGGCAAAGCCCCTCAGGATCACCAAGTCCAACCTACAACCCTACTCTACAAGATTCACCTTAAACCATATCCCTGAGCACCACATCCAAACAACCCTTAAACATACCCAGGGTTGGGGACTTCACCACCTCCCTGGGCAGCTCATTCCAGTCCCTGACCACTCTCTCCATGAAAAACTTTTTCCTAATGGCCAACCTAAACCTCTCCAGCCTCAGCTTGAGGCCATTCCCCCTTGTTCTGTCTCCAATTACCTGTGAGAAGAGACCAGCAGCAGCCTCTCCACAATGTCCCTCCAGGTAGCTGTAGACAGCAATGAGGTCTCCTCTCAGCCTCCTCTTTTTCAAACTAAACGGGGAATAGGTGGACATTTGGATTGGGCTCAGAAGGCTCAGACTAACATCTACACTTGCAATACAGAGCCCAGAAGTTGTCCAAGTTGCTGCTGCACTTCTGTCATAAAACACCTCCTGTTTAGCCACGGCAGAAGGATGCTGCATAGGCCAGTTTGCAAATATAATTTCTGCATAAAAGCAGGGGGAAGAAAAATAATTCTTGTTCAAGATTTGAAACACTTTCAGTCCACATACAACTGCTCTCAATCACTTTTTTTTTCTTTTCTTTTGTGAAGCTGCCTTCCTATTCAAAGCCAGACTACTGGAAAACTCAAGGAGTCAGACAATCCTTGTCGCTCAGTGTCTGTACTTAGCAGCAATATCATTGAGTTAACGCACAAAGGCTTTAAAAGAAACAAGCTTCAAGTCTCCAGACCTACCCCACATTGGCCAACTGTTATTATGCATCTTATTAGGAGACTTGGTTAGTTTTAAAGAGGAACAAAGGAAAGGAACAAAAGTGAATTATGTCCCCTCTCTATATCTAACAGACAGAGATGACAAGCATTATAATATAGATATTAAGTCCCAAAATATTAAATTACTTCATTTTCTTGCCTATCATAGATAAAAAGGTGCAGAAATTCACCTAATATATTGCTTTTGACTTTCCTCTTTCTCATAAAGAGCTTCATTTGTTTCTACAAACCTGTGTTTCTACATTTTTTTGTTTGTCCATTTGCTCATAGAAACTCCTGTTTCTACATTAGTCAGAAGTGCCTCTCAGGCTGTTTGGTAAAATGCTGACAAGAAAAAGAGGTTTCAGACTTTCTGTAATCTGACTTTGAGCTCTGTATTATCTTACAGACAATTTAAGGAGAATCTCTGTAGCTATACTGGTTGCATTAGAGGAAGGACAAGGGAGAATAAGAGAAAACAGAGCAGCACCCTCTGTTCAGAGTGGGGGCAGAGCTCTATACTGAAATATAAATATTTGTGTGGAAGTTCTTATTAACCTCAGGAAGAAAATCAGCCAAAGGGGAAGGATTAGTTTGAAGGACATGGATTTCTTTTTTCATCTTTAGCACTGAGTGTATTTCTCTTTCATAAATTTGGATGTGTTATGCTAGTACATTAAAAAGATAAACTCTTCCCTTACAGCTCAAATGAAAGTCCATACCACCTACTGCCCCCTGTCAATGCATTTTTTCCACTATGAAAAGGATACCAAAGACCAAAAGGGTGGTGGTGCCCCAGATGACTGCAACCTCTTAGCAGAAAATAACAGCCAACTTTTCCTGCAGAATGCCAGAAACGTAGCTTTTCCCTCTTGTTTTCTCTGAAATGCCAACATCAGTGTACACTGAATTAGAGACAAATTCACCTTATTGATGTGGTTTGCTCAGTGATAAACTTGTCTGGTGCTCAGATCAATGCTTTAGTAAAATTGAGCAGCTAAACGAAATAAGCTTCGTAAAATGGAAACGCTGCTCAGCACTCTGTCTTCAACACTGAAGTCTCTCATCCACTTGAGTGGATTTACATCAGATGTCCACAGCAGCAGCTTTACAGGATTAGGCTTTTGACAGAAAAGTTCATCACCCGTTCAGCTTGAACTGCAGAATGGCAATGCCTGGCTGGGTAGGTTCATGCAGAACAAGTCTCCAAGTGATTGTTCCCAAGCTTGAACAGTCCATTGCAGCAGGCCATTGAACTCAGGCCAGCCATTTGCAGGTAGGTTTTGCACACTCTGCAAGGTTCTCTGGACCAGACTTCATTAGACACTGAAGCCTACCTTTAGATAATTCCCATCTGGATGCTTAGCAATTTCCTCAGCTTTAAATAGCCATGGAGCTGGTTTTATTAGTCTCTATCAGGATCTCATTTATCACCCAGAATTACAGTGACCTCTTTCAGCCCAGAAAACTCCTTATCATCTGCTGCATTTAAAACTGGTGTGAATGGCCTGAATTTTCACACCTGAAAGACCAAACTGGGCCTAGGAGCCACGACTGTTCTGTATAGCCCATTTTGTATTGACAGTGCTTTGTTCTGTTAATTACCTTCTCAATCATTTTGAGATGCAAAATATCCAAGATGTTGACATTCAGCTACTATTGTTCTTTTATACTAATAGCTCACGAGTTTCAAACAGTTCTGCTCATCAGTTATGACAGATGATCTTACATTTGTTTCTGAAGATTATACTAATTCAAAAGTGCACTCATTTAATTTTAAGGTCTAGCAGCTTGACTGACAGTTTAAGAAAATAATGAACTGTAGGAAAAATTTCCTTTAGAGAAAACTCAACGTTAAGTTGCTACTAAAATGTTCCAATATTTAATTCCTAGTCTTTTCTCAAGCAATAGTGTAGTGAAGCAAAAATTGAAAGGTATACAGGCACGAGATTTTGTTATAAATTGTGATTGTTTCCATAGAGATGTAAAAGTGCTTTCAGTAATGGTTACATTGTAAAAGGGAAATGGTTTCCTTTATTTTTTTTCTTTTTCTTTCTTTTTTTTTTTTTTCCCCCCCCTTGCTAATGCATTATAATTGTGACTACAGTTCAGGTAACATTGCATCCTATCCCAGCTGGANAATAGTCCCTCCCCAGCCCTCCTGTAGGCCTCCTTCAGACGCTTAGTGAAAAAATGATGCAACAAAGTGGAAAAAAAAATGGCAAGTCAAACCCATAGAAAAGGAAGTCATCTAGACTTCATTATCTGTGAGTGCCTCTGTTGTGGTCTAATCTGTGGAACTCCGGAGTAGCTATCAGCAACAACTACAGGCAAAATGACATCTTTGTAACATTCTGTGTAGCAGTACTGCAGCCAGTGAGATACATCAAAAAGTGAATGTTCAAACCAGATTCCGATAGCATTTCCTAATCTATTTTAAAACAGTATAATCCTTCAGAAATTAGAGAGGCAATCATTCCAGTTGTGGTTGATGTTTTGGAAGTCCCACACATATCAAGACTTTGGATCGTACATTCTGCCTTCTTGCACGAGGCTATCAAACAGGAGCTTGGGAAAAGAGCCAAAGGAACAGAAAACCAGAAGATAGATTGTATCTGTTGAAGATAGATTGTTCCATCTTGCTGAAAGCAAACTGCCATGTGTTAAGGTAAAAAAAGAAAAACAATAATATAAGATCAGGATGGCTCAAAGCTTAATTTACATAGGAACCTGTCCAATTTAAAGGACCCCAAAAAAACCCAAGCAGATTATCAGAACTTTCCATGAGCTTGTACATGTAGATTCATTGACACAAATAGCAGCAGAATGTTACTAAACCCATGGCACAGTTAAATGTCTTCAGTTAGGGTTCATGTTAGTTTCTACTGGGCTCTTCCTTTAGTTATAACTAATTTGTCTCACGTTGTGGCTGGCTCTTTTTTTCCTCCCCTGTCTCCTCATGCTATTTACTAAGGCTTCAGGGAGCTGCTTGCAAGGCATATGAATTCTCATGAGTTAGGGTGCATTTAGGAATCTACCTTTTTCTTCGCTTTTACTTTACTACTTCATCTCTTCTATTTAAAAAGAGCTACCAGCAGTGTGCTGTAATGAATACAGCAGAAGAAAATATGAAATATATATGAAAAGGTGGCAGATTCATAGGACTGCACCTATGAATCTTGCACAACTATTGCAAGAAGGCTGTGATTAATCCACCAGCGTTTCTGCCTGGTTTTACCAGTTGCTGCCTCCTTGCTTAAATGGGAGAGAAAGAAAGCATCTCCAGCTGAGCTAAAGCTCTTCCAAAACAGCTAGAAATAAACTGAAACACAGAGATAGTAAAGACCTTAAAGCTTTGTCCTGCTACAGCTGAGGGAAAACACATCAGCTAGTTTTAGAAATTGCACGGTTAGAGCAAGGTAAGGATTTAAGTGAAACTTTTTGAGTTTGAAGAACAAAAGCTTATGGCTCTGCTTCTGCTAGGCACCAAGTCACAGCCCTGACCTGTCTCTCTGCATCCTGAGCTCGATGACAGGCATGGGCAGGGAGCAAAGGTGCTGGAAAATATCCATGTCACACCACTTGGAAGTGTACTCTGTAATAACACAGAAAAACAACTAACAAAAAACTCTTCTAAGAGCAATTTGTGAGTATTTAATGTCTCCCATTTTAAAAAGGCAGCTGGCAAGCCCAGTAGCATTTTAAAGTGGGGACAGAAGGGGAGCAGAATCAGACTGGTAATGTCACAGCATCAGCTGCTGTCCTGCCAGTTCTAGAGCTTCATACAGTGAAAGTTTGCACACATATTCAAGGTATTTGACTCCAAACCTCAAGCTTGTGCATTTAAATTCAAGTCCTTGTGGATATAAACTCTGCTCTGAGCAAAGCCTCCATCACCCAGGTATCATCCCAGATTGTTTGTGGTAAAGGAGGCCAGAAGCAGCATAGACATCCTTCATTCCAAAAATTAGAGTACTCAATTTTTATGGGAAAAGCAGGAACTTCATCCAAACTTCATCCACTGAAGTAAACATTTTTTCTTTGATTTTTAAGGGCTTTGGTACAAATCTGTTAGTTAAAGTGGCAGAGGATTCAAGGAAGGCTGAGTGACTCAGGAATGTGGCCAGCAGGGCAAGGGAGGGGATTCTGCCCCTTTACTCTGCTCAAGTGGGGTCTGAGGNTTCTATGATTCTATGACTCCACAGGATCCCTGTCCTAACCAAGAAGGAAAGGTGGAGGAGAGCTTCAAGATGACAGCCTGAAACTAATAGAAAGCATTGGAAAGTAGAAGACAACATGAAAAAGACAATAGGAGCATCATACCAATCGTGTGCCTTCAGCTTGCAACACAAAACATTTAAGATGAAAACAAAGCCAATCTGTCTGACATGCTGTTAGCATGGCAGGATATCGGGGCCTCATTCTGCACCACTGAGATCAGTGAAGGATTTGGTTCAGAGCACAAAGAACTAAAGCTTTGAATTTCCTCTGTTTCAGTGTTAAATGAATAATGTGTACATGAATTTATTTAGAAATTATGTATTTATTATTTATGCCGCTTAACACATGCAATACTTGTGAGGAATTAGGACTACTCAAATGCTTAATCTTACAAGTATTTAGTCCTTCCCTCAATGAAGGTTTCATAAATCATCTAAAGTATTACAGAAATAAGTAGACCACATAAACAAACTCAGTACTCAGACAGCTAGAATGGAGCTGTTCTGTTATTTTGGAAAGCAGATAAGAGAAGTCACATTTCACTGTTAATCATATCACCTAAGCACTTGGGATCAGCTTTGATTGCTACAGGGCAGCAGAACTCCTTCTAGCAGTAAAACTTCAAATTTCCTGAGAAGGATCCTGTCCCAAGTATACAATAGAGCAATGCAGAAGTAAACAGGATGGGGCTGTTTCCAAGTAGCATCTTACAATTATTTTCTAGCTATGCTTAGTTTGTCACAGTGTGCTAGAGCTTTTGTTGGGCAATTCAGTTTTCGAGAGGAGCTCCTTGGCAGAGGTGTTGTTACAGGTCATCCCAAAACTTCATGCTTCAGATCAAAATAAAGCCTGTGTCCATTAAACTTTTAGCCTGCTCTGAGTTCAGTCACAGCAGTGTAGAATTCTGTATTTTCACACATCATTAAAAAGGTAAAGCTCTGCTCAAGCCCAGGGAAAGAAAATTAGATCAATCAGAGATCAAACTGGCCTTGCTGGAAAACAAGATTGTGCCAAGAACAAGCTATCAATTTGTGATTAGCAAGATTTCATGCTGCACAATTTCATTTACAGTTGCAATTCTGCAATGAATATCTGGAGTATCTGGAATGAAATTTCAAGACTCCGTTTGCAGTCATTTTAATGGCCACACGTACAACAAAGTAACAGAAAGATCCCTCGCAGCTCCCTCAGTTGCTGGTATTTCCACTTTGTTTTTTAATAAAGAACAATTTAGCCACTTCCCCTGCCCCTGGGACAAGTTTGGCTGTGTTTCTTCACTTCTCTTTGTCAGTCTCCCAAACACATTCATTCCCCAGAAGCCCGTTCGTCTCTTATTTATCATAGAAGCTGAACTCTATTAAAATGATATACAAGCTATGGAGCTGAAGAGCAAACGTTAAGGTTTTGGATGAAATTAGATTGACCTTCTAGTAAATCTTTTTGCACAAACATTGCATCCAAATTAAGTGTTTGTGGGAACCATTCATTGCAGCCATGTTGTTAAAGCCATCCAAAGCTTTCCAGATCCTAGCTGCAATTTGAAGGGTTTAACATTTGGGTTAGGAGCTTGCTGATGCAGCATCCCTACTGTGGCATCATGTGCTGGTTTAAGGCTAGTTGGAATATTTTAATAGAGAAAATTACATTATAGGCTGTGAA
>WBNM01006510.1:0-26888 GCA_013399055.1 Ramphastos sulfuratus | reverse complement strand
AAGGTGAGCTTGGAGGATCAGACAAGGGGGTTAGAAGAAAAGTGGTTAGTGAGGTTACTCAGCAGAGAGGAGAAGCCAGAAGCTGCTAGACAGCCTGAGACACTGTGCCTCAGAGACTCTGTCTTATCTATGTTTATGTTCTTAGTTTTATCCATCTCAGCAAGCCTATGAGTGAAGTAGACATCACCATTGTTTCCTTTTCTCAGCCTGTAATATAATTTTCTCCATTAAAATATTCCAATTAGCCTCAAACCAGCACAATGCAGATCATTGATTTAACCTAGAAGGTAAAAGTAAGGAGCTTATGATGACAGTTACAGAAATGAGGGAGGAACCCTCATTAGTGTGTCAGGTTTTAAGCCTTAAGAGAAGCTTTAATAGAGTTTTTCTGCTTTAGATGGCCTGTGTCTCATCAGTGTTTAATGACAGGCATCCACAGTAGGTAGGAGTAAAGGAAGAAACTTTGTACTTTGCCTGCAGCTCCATTTAATATGCAGCTTGCATAACTATTTTGAAAAGACTGGCTGTATGATCATGTATGATTACAACAATCTGAGGCATTTTCCATTTGATCTATTTGCCTCTCTTAGCTTGAACTATTACTTTCCTGCAGTTCCATGTTACTTTCCCATAGTGTTTATCAGGCAAAGAACAGAATATGCTACAAACAGACACCACCCAATCCCATAACTTACACAGAAAAGTAGCCTTTTAAATTGTGTAATAACTCATGCTTATGGTAAAGATTTAAAGAGGGTATCAGAAGGGACAATTTCATCTATTTTTCTATCAGAGGCTTAGGTGAAGAAGAGAGAGTAATGTTTCTAGGACTCAAAGATATTTAGGGGGAAAAAAACTCTAAAATCTATTGAATTAAATTGCCCAGGGATATCCAGAGATTACTAAATCAAAAGTTCACAAACATCTCAGTACTGCAAGATGTCTAAGTCAGCTGCACACTTCTAATTCTTATTAATCCAACTGAAATTGGGTACCTAAATATCTTCAGATCGAAGCTCAGCATTCTGATTGAATAAAGTAAAGTATCTAATTTGAGAGTAGTCCCACTGATTTTTAACCTTCTGCCATTCTGATCTGTCAATATTTTTAATCTTTGTCAATATTCTCCAGGAACAATTTAGCTGAACATTCAAGACTTCTAGCAGCAAAGTGGTTTGGTTTTTATCACGGTAATTTTTTGTCAGTCATGAAGGGATTAAGCTTTCTTTGCCTGTTAAAAGCAGCAAATGATGCTATGGATTGATCTGAAACAAAGCATTTTGTAAAGCACATCACAGAGTCACTTCCTGCAAATGGGTGAAACCTAACACAAGGAAATTCCCTTCACAAGGACTTGTTTCAATTCATTGCAACAACTCAGCTGGAGGTTTTCCTGCAGGGATCCATCGTGCAAGATGCTGACCATCCTGGCTCCAGTCCACTGAAACGGGCACAAAGTTCAGGATATTTCTAGATGGAAACCTAAATTGAAGTGTCTGCTGAAGCTGTTGGACATTTCTCAGGCTGTACAGCTCTGACTCCAACAGAAGTTCCTGCAGTCTGGTCACAGGAGGGGTGGCACAGAGCCCTGTGCAGGGCTGAAGGCTGCATCTCCCCATCACCCATCAGACCTTTACCTGGCAAAGATATAGCTCCAGTTCCACAAAGATCAGAGGTTTTGACAGCAGTTCACAGAGAGCAGTACACCTCATGGTAGGCTTTGCAGGTGTTGCCTTTTCATTTGAACATAACTTTACCATCAACAAAAGGGAAGGCTTAAACCACCAGGTAGGAGAGACCAAGCTGCAGGCAGCACCTGTAACATCCCTCAAGTGCTTCATTCCCTTCCCACAGGAAATTTCTTTCTTCAGATTGTTTTGGATATTTTTAATTGGTTGGTATTTTGTTGTTGGGGGGGTTGAGTGTTTTTTGTTGTTTGTTGAGAGATTTGTTTCATTTTGATTTGTTTGTGGTTTGCTTGTTTGTTTTTTCCTTTTTTTTTCCTTGTTGTTCTTGGGTTTGGTTTTTTTTTTAATTACTTATTTCTTTTCATTTTGGTTTGTCTGGGTGTTTGGTTTTTTGTTTGTTTTGATTTTTAGAGGAAAAGTACCAATTACAAATGAGCTTCACTAGATCATGACAAAACTTACTGTTCCCACTGGCAGCAAAAACGTAGTCACTTCGTGTAGAAGTCACACATAAGGCATTAAAGACATGAGATTTAATTATCCCTTTCTAGGTAATGTAATTGTGCATTTCTGTGTTAATTACCCCTTAGTACACAAACTATGTTTTTGCATACAATTACCAGGGAAAGAAAGACAGTTATTCTTACTGCTGCTAATTAGCAGCTCTTTGTCCCAGCTCCCACAATGTATTACTCTGCTCTTGTGAGACCCCCACCTCGAGGGCCACATCCAGTTCTGGTGTCCCCATCATAAGGAGGACACAGAGCTGCTGAAGCGAGTCCAGAGGAGGGACACAATGATCCAAGGGCTGCAACACCTCTGCTGTGAGAACAGGTGGAGGGAGCTGGGGGTGTTCAGCCTGGAGAGGACCCCAGGGGGCACCTTGCAGCTGCCTTCTGATACCTGAGGGGATCCTTACAAGAAGGCTGGAGGGTGTCCAGAGACAGGACAAGAGGGGATGGTTTGAAGCTGAGGGAGAGTAGGGTGAGACTGGATCTTAGGGAAAAGTTCTTCAGTACGAGGGTGGTGAGACTCTGGAATAGGCTGCCCAGGGACGTTGTGGGTGCCTCCTCCCTGGGAGTGTTCAAAGATGAGGCCTTGAGCAGCTGAGTCTGGTGGAGAGATGTCCCTGCCCATGGTGGGGAGGTTGGAGCAGATGATCCCTAAGGTCCCTTTCAATCTAAGCCATTCTATGATTTCCCTTTTAATTTTAACATGCAAAGCTAAAGCCTTAGAACCTGGATATTCCCCACAATGTTCCTGAGTTTTGCTTCTTTTTAAGAAAACTCTGATTTCAGATGTTCTTTCCCCATATTTACCTCAGCCTCTCCTTACTGAAGGATAAATCCAAAAGAGCTCAATGACAGCCTGTGTTGTCCTTACTGAGGGAGCCCACAGAAACATACTTTTCATTGAGCAGACAACTAATGCTGAACATAATTTATATATTTCCATGCAGTTAAGAATCAGGGACACTGCAGCCTGCTTGCAAAATATTCCATAGCATGATAAACAGCCAAATTAGTAACCTGAATTATTCATTGCAAATTATTTGCTCATTTTTTTTCCAGGATACACTGCACACCACATATAATTGCCATTACACATTCTCCTCCTCACGTTGTTTTTGTGTCTGGATTTTATTTTTCACTGAGTTTTCCATTCTACCTCATCTCCTCCCTGTATTATGATGCTGTTCCACTAAAATATCTTTTCACAAGCAAATTCCAAATTGCTTCTGTGTGAAACATAATAGCCACTTTCTTCCACTGTCAAAAAAAGCTCTTTAAATTAAAAAGAAGTGACAGTCACCCTGATCTAACAGAGAAAGACGTGACAAAGGTAGTAATGTGGGGCAATGTTCACTGCACAGGCAAAGAATGAAGGCAAAAACTGGGCAAAAGAGCCCAAAACTGGAGACTGCAATGAACAGACACAATAGCATCACTTCACATATTTGGAAATGCTAATGAAACTGCGAAGACAAAGCTATTTGAGGGTTTCACACTGTATAATAAGAAGGCTGTAATAGCTCTATTGGAATGGGAAGAGGCAAGCCTACTGTTTCTGCACAGAGCAACAGCTTCTCTGAGTGTTTCTCAGTTTTCATTCCAATTGCAGTTTCACTCTAATTGTCTCTCTGTCTGCACAGGCAGTGCTTAATTGACAAAGCCTCATGAAACTGGCCAAGTTACTTCTGCCCTCACACTTCCCATCTCACTGAATCACAGATTAGTGAGAGTTGAAAGGGACCTCTGGAGGTCAACTAGTCCAACCCCTCTGCAAAAGCAGATTCACCTAGATCAGGTTGCAGAGGAACAAATCCAGATGGTTTTTGAATGACTCCACATACAGAGACTCCACAACCTCTCTGGGCAGCCTGTTCCAGTGCTCTGTCACCCTCGAAGTAAAGTTTCTCCTCAGTTCTGGTGAAACCTGTGTTCTAGTGTGTACCTGTTGCCCTTTGCCCTGTCACTGGCCACTACTGAGAAGAGGCCAGCCCTATCCTCATGACCTTTAGATACTTCTATGCATTGGTAAGATCCACTCTCAGTATTCGCTTTTCCAGGCTAAAGAGCCCCAAGTCTCTCAACCTCTCCTTGTAAAAGAAATGCTCCAGTCCCTTTAGCATCTTTGCCATCCTCCTTTGTACTCTCTCCAGTAGTTCCTTGTCCCTCTTGAACCAGAGAGCCCAGATCCGGGCACAATACTGCAGGTGCAGTCTCACCAAGGCAGAGTAAAGGGAAGGGAGAACCTCTCTCAGCCTGCTGGCCACAATCTCCTCAATGCAACCCAGAATACCACTGGCCTTAGCCACAAGGGCGCGTCTCCCTCCTGGGGGCCCAACCTCCCACAAGGGCGCGTCTCCCTCCTGGGGGCCCAACCTCCCACAAGGGCGCGTCTCCCTCCTGGGGGCCCAACCTCCCACAAGGGCGCGTCTGCCTCCTGGGGGCCCAACCTCCCACAAGGGCGCGTCTGCCTCCTGGGGGCTCAACCTCCCACAAGGGCGCGTCTCCCTCCTGGGGGCCCAACCTCCCACAACCATTTGCAAAGCAATGAGGCTGTCATGGTCAGCTACTGAGAAGAAAGGGCAAACCACTTGAAGGAGGTAGGTTAAGACATCTACATATGCCAGGCTCATCTCTGTAGCCAGATGATGTAGTATTTTTGGACCAATAGGAAATACTGATCTGTAAATAAAGGTCAAAATATTTGGGTTAAAGCAAATGCCTCCTAACATTAGCTATAACCTCAGAATTAATAGCTGCTATTACAGCTTCTATGAATTCTCTGTTCATGCTTTTCCTCCCAGGTTTATCTACTCACTGTCACAGAACTAGAAATTAGAATTTTAGGCAAGGAATGAGGTGGAGGAAAGTAAAAGGAGAATATGTAAAAGAACTCCCAAATGGAAAATACTTCTGCAATGGAAAAGATTATATCAGCACTTACATTTCCTAGTTTCCCCAGATTTCTTCATGTTTAATTTCATACTTGATTTTGTCCCTGAAAAGACCTGCTGCCTTTTAAATGAGAGAAAATGATTCTTCACTGGCTGAAACATCATTATTCAGTGCTATCAACAGAGGTGAGGTCTATAGTGCAGAAATGTATTTCTCAACATTTAGATTAATTAGAAAATCAGATTTATCACATTGGTATGTCCTCTCCCTGCCTTTGCTTTGTATTACTGCTTAGATAAATTATATTTTGTTCATAGAGAAAATTAAGCTTGAATTCTAATTACCTCCTTCTATTTTTTAAAGTAGTGGATTGTATTTTTTTTTTCCTCCCAAGGCTCTATGCAAAAGGAGAAATAGTAATGCATAGCTCCCAGACCTTGCTGTGATAAGCAGATTCTGCTCCCACAAGTTTTTATTTTCCTTTCTTTGGGAGGCTTAAAATTCCACTGGTTAATACTGATCATCTCATATTTTATAGTTCTAAACAGCCAAATTGGAGAAGAAAAATTATGTCATTCAGGCAACTGATCATAAAGAGATAATGATGAATAATGAGCATAACCCACAGCATGAAACCTGCTTCAACAATCACTATGAAGTTTTTAGACCACTTTTAGCTTGCTCACAATCAGAATGGGTCAAAGTGCACCCACAGGGTACAAAGCCAAAAGCAAAAGTCTAATATAAATTGCTTTAAGGTCTCTTAAACTATATGGTGAGAATTCCAACTAATTTAAGTCAGCACCAAGCAACACAAAAGCGCAAAAGATCATTTTGAAGGCCTTGTGACTGAATTGTAGCAGATGCAATATTCTGAACTCACAGACTACCCAGCTATCTGACTTAATGGAAAATGAAGAGTACTTAACCCAGGTACTAAAGCTGTATGTAAGGAAGAAAAAGTACACAACTTCCCAACACCAAAAAGGTGTCAGTAATCACTTGATGTTATTTCTCTGGGAGAATGAATCAGGCAAGGCTAAGATAGACAGAAAAAAAAAAACAAACCCCAAACATAAAACCCAACAAACCATTTAAGTGAAGAACCCACATTTGTAAATGTATTGCTGGAAGCCAATCACAAGACCACGTCCAAGCTGCTTTAAATGCAGTAGTGCATCATCGGGAATGGAGCAACCCTCAACCAGCCAGAGTCTGCAACAGCCACACAGCTATGAAGAGATGTCCTTCAGCATGCCTCTCTGCCAGCCATCATGCCTTACCTTGCCTCATAAGCTGTGACCTTTGTACCTCTCCTCTCAAAATTCCTTTCCTCCTTATTTTAAGTTTGAATCAGTGCAAGGGATCTAGGCAGAAGTCTCAGAGGGTGTTAATTTGTCTGGATTTAGTTTTCCTGAGACATGCTTCAGGTCTCTGTGCAGAGCTGGACACTGTAGTTCATCTAAAGACATTCTTCTGCTGGATGATTTTTGTGCAAAGAGTATAGAGATCCAACACAATTTTTCTTTTTTATCCCCCTAAATGAAGTCACTGGATAGCCTAAGAAAATAGAAATACAGCAGTTGCTAACCCTCAGGGGAGGTAAAAAGCACCATATTCTTCCTACTTTATCTTACAGTCCATTGTATTGTTTTATCTCTCCAAGAGTAATGTTCATTGCACTGGAACATGTCTAGCAGTAAACAGACTTGCAGCTATCAGACGTCTCAGCTCTCTCCAGCATTTGGCCACTATCTAATGCATTAATGTTGTGTATTCAGGACCACAAAGCCCATTCCCTTCCAATGCAGAGTGTTCATAAATACCTATGCTTTATAAGAGGTTTCCAGACCATCATTCGCATAAGTTACTATTGACAAATTATGGTTTGAGGTCTCAGAGGCTCTGTCTTATGATGTACCTGACAGACTTTTATTTTCAGTTTCCCACAGGAATATTTGAAGGGCAAGGGTTACAGGTACATATATCCAATGTATCAAAACGACAATAACACAGATTTTGATGCTGCCTCCAACACAGGCATTCAGCGGGCTTCATCACAAACTACTCTTGATGATCCCGTTAAAAGCAATAGAAAACTCCTACAACTTTCCTGGCTTTAGCACTGTTTTAATGTGGTTGTTCCAGCATTGTAGTGCTGCTTGATGGGAGTCGTTAGCATAACAAGGCTCAGGCAGTTTCTTCCCTCACACCCCGAAGTGATTTCATTTTAGCTTTACCTTACAGAACACAGACTGAATGCGAGAGGACCTTACAGACTGCCAACTCGCTTCGTCTGAGACACACACACATAAAAACTAATCTGAGCTTGTGGAGTTTTGGCAGCTTAGCTCCCTTGGTTCAACTACTGTTTATTAATAACACCATCTCTAAAAACTCAGATCAGCAACAGCTTTATTACTTGGCAGAGTGTGGCAGAATGCAGATGCATCCTCTAATATAAATATGTAATTTACAAAGCCAGTTATACTCTCCTCATTAATAAGGGGGATGGTAAGCTGTTGGCAACTACACCTGGCATCACAAGGATTATTTAGAACACCGCCTGAGAGTTCTTTCTGGGTTTGATGGTCTCTGCAGTGATCCACACATGTCAACTTCTGCACTCCAGAAACCAATTTCCAGATCCAAAGCCAGATAAATCTCATAATCTGTTAAGTCATTTCCATTTTCATTCCTTTTGCCATTTTTCAGTTGTAATAAGGAAAAGTTACTGATCATTATTACACTGGTTTCTTTCCTACCATTTTAAGCAAATAGTATGCTTTGTTTTGATTTCATTTTCCCCTTGGGATAGTAAATAGATGCTCACAGCAGGGATATAGATGGTTTTGGGAAGCAGTGAATTCAGCACTTTTTCTAGCCACCCAGGAAGTTAATTTTATAGGTTTAACTGAAAGTGTTACGGTGCTGATGAAATGCAACTGAAGGGTCAGAGCAAGGAAGTGACTAACACTGATCGTATTTAGCTGTCCTAAGGCAAACTGCTCAAGTGAGTGACTGCGAACTCAACTGAAATTCTGAGAGCTGAACTAGTTAACACTAAGCTCATGATTAAACAGTGGGGAAAAAAAGAACCCACAAAAAGCCAGGATACAGACATTCTTCTGCTGTGGGAATCAGGATGTCAGGTATCTTCAGAGATGTTAACAACTGAGCAAAGCTGAGTTACCTATAACCCAGGGAAGGTGGTCATTGTAGTTTGGAACTCAGGGCTGCTACCTCTGAGGTGTACTAGGCAGTGACTAACCTGCCTGATTTACCCTGACCTTGCAAGATCCTGATCTGTCCTCTGCCTGACAGGAAGGGAAAATATCGGCTGGACTTGGTGATCCTGAGGGCCTTTCCCAACCTGAACGTTTCTGGGATTCTGTGATATGGCACCAGCCTCCAAGGGCTGCTTTATGAGGAGATTACAGGCCAATGTGAGTGCAGTACAGGGTGTCCTGTAACAAAAATGGGCAGTAGAGACCTGCACTCCTGTAGTTAATCTCTGTGACTGCAAAGCCTAATCTTCACTCCAAATCCCAAGAGGTAGTAGGCAGGTATGGAGTGAGAGAATGGTCATTCTGTTTTAAAACACAAGAGGAGTAAGAGGGAAGAGTTTTCTTTTCTCAGCTCTTTAGAAGAAAGATCATGGCCACCTAGCCTCATTTAAGGACTCTGGTCTGTAAATCCAAATTAAAAAAGGTAGAAATCCTACAGGTACTGATCCTTGACCCCTCAGAAAAGAGCCTGGGAACAACAGAGTCTCATAACTTTTTTTTTTTTTAATATTCTCAATTTCTTCCCCTGATTTTGCTCTGTAAAGGGATTCAGGCATCCCAGTTATACTCTGTAGCCAAGTAACTAAAATGCAGGCATGCCAGCAGATAATGCTTACCCATCTAAGTTTGATTGACAACAGCTTTTGATCCCTTCCCAAACAATCTGAATCATTTACAGCCTTTTCTTGACCTTCATTTAAGTACATGTAAATTTTATGCAGTATCTACCCTACCTAAATCACAGGTATAATAAATATAATAAAAATCTTAAATGTTGGCAGGGTGCTCTGAGCTCCACCAGTGAATAGTTTCACATGGTGGTGGTGGTGGGAAATTTATATCCAGGGCTTTAAATTGCTTTGCCAAAAGAAAGCCACATTAAATCTTGGATGCAAAGAGTATCATGTGGATGTGGAGAGTGTTAAAGGAAAGGATAAAGTGTCTCCTCTGAACTGAGAAGTGTACATGCATTTAAAAAGACTTCCCATGATGTAAAGGAGTGGGTGAGAAAAGATTCCTAGAGACTATCCCCTGACTCTACAGTAGTGTCAGCAATCCTTTCTACTGACATATCATTTATTTCCAGCCTATCCACACGTCACCAGCACCAAAAGAAAAAAAAAAAAAAAAAAAGCTATGCTGCAAGCCAGACCCAAGGGAAAGCAAAGAAAGAGTAATTAATTCTCGAGAACTTCCTCAGACTGTCTCCAGTAGATCCATCAGAGCTCCTGCTCCAGCTGTCTGAGCTCCAGGCAGAGACAGCAGAAAAGGCTCTGGCTGCACAACCTTTCTCTTAATAACAGCACTCCCTCTCAGCTGGCTGGCAAAGCATTTCTCTGGTTCTCCCCATCACTGTTATTCACAGCCACACACCAGATGGGAAGCTCCAAAGAGAAAGAGAAAATTAATTCTGCTTTTTGGATGGGGCAACACAAAGAAAATGCTCCTGAAGGACCCAACCTTTACTTCAGGTTCCCTTTGCAAGAAGTCAACAATCTCCACACAGATATCACAGTGCAGATAGTGGTGTAGCACATCCCCCACACCAGGCTTTATCCTTGAAGAGCATCATGCAGCTGAAGTGTTTGTTTCCACTCACTGCTACATGCTGACTTCTCCTGGACCAAAAGATTCAGCACTTCTTTATTGTGTGTGTGTTTAAAGTCCCCTCTGATGTAGGATTTTGTGCTGGAACTTTCACCAGACAGAAGGGATTATTGATATAGGTCTCATACACTGACCTGCTATGAGTTGTCATTAAAACCCACCTAAACCTCACAAAACTATTAGCCCCTGGGCTAACACACCACAGACTTGTTTCCTGTGGGTTTGGCCATTCTATACCCTTTTGATTCATGACTGTCCAAGCATGCTCAGTGCAAAAGTCTAAAGACTAAAGCAAAGAAAACAAAGATTCTGTCCTTGAGACACTCTTTTCTCGCTCATTTTCACATCACTGGTCTCCACAACTCTAAGTCCACCTTGGTATTACTGAAACAATGGATGAATAAATAAGCAGATATATTTACATGCTGAGAGGGGAGATGTCTGCATAAGAGAAGTCACAAAGCAGTGGTAGGGAGAAGAATGAAATGTGATGATAGGAGACTCTGTCAAACCTTGAGTCTAGATATAAAGGCAACATATTAGGGAGAAAGAGCAGACCTCAGAATACTTGGTACCAAGTGATAAAACACAGAAACAGCTTGAAATTGCAGCAGGGGAGGTTTAGACTGGATGTTAGGAAAAGTAAATGGACTGGGAAAAGTAGTGAGCTATTGGAACAGGCTGCCCAGGGGGTGATGAAGTGACCTCCACCACTTGGGCTTGGCACTTTGGGCCACTGTTTAATGGTCATGGTGGTGTTAGGTCGAATGGTTGAACTTGATGATCTTGGAGGGCTTTACCAACTGAAAGAATTCCATGATTCTTTGAATAAGAGCACCATGGTTAGCAATGGAGGTCATACAGTCTGGAGGACTGCATAAGGAATATCTAATTAAGCAAGATCAATTTTTAAACTGTATTTGCAATCCTGGGCAAGCATTCTAGTTTCCACATGTTGGCCACTGTTCATACGCAGAGTTAACACAGCAGGACAGACAGGATATGGAGGTTTGGGAATGAGAGCAGAATATGAATAGGTGGTAAGGATAAATTAGTAGAGAAAGAGCATTCATACTCCACAAAGGATTTTTGTCACCATGCAGAGCCCTCATTACAGAACTAAAGTTTCTCACACCAAATCTGTACTTCATTACCTGACTAAAGGTGATAAATGAAAAGGAAACACGAGACAGGATAAAACTGGGAGAAAAATCTGAAATGAGTTTTGTTTCTTTCCAATTTCACTCTTCTATCTTAAATGTTTACTTTGAGAGAAGACACTGAAATAAGAATAAAGCAGACAGCATAGGGAATAAGCACATATTCCTAATTAGGAAATGGTATTTTATTCCCAAGACAGCTGACTTTTCAAGATATTTAATAAAGGGGAAATCAAGCAAATGGTTTCAGCCATTAATGAGAGCTCCTGGGAAATTAAAAATCATAAAAGAAACAAATTCCCATGTAGGGACAAAACAGAGAAGCTGTAATTATGGCTAAACAGTTGACAGGTTATAAAGCAAGACTTTGGCACAAAGTTGCAAGATAATTTCTAGTTGGTAATGCATCCTTTGTAGACTCACTCAGAACTAGGTGTCTCTGCTCATTTTCTGACTTGTGCTGTAAATTTCCTGTGCTGAAATAAGGATTTTTTTTTTTTCAGTGCTTAAGGAAAAAAAAAAAAAATATAGTTCAGGATGAAAGCAAGTATTGCAATTTGACTTGTTGCAGGATTTACATCTGGTGTAAAGTTTGGGTTTGAGATTTTTGTTCCTGTTGAGCTGTTTCTTAGTCCAAAAGTGTTATCATTGAAAGTAATGGGGACAGGGGAAAAAACAGAACCTGTTGTGCCAGCTGAAGGTCAGTTTCTGTGTCATCAAAGAGGTTTAAAGTGATATAAAATAGCAATTTTTTCTACTGTATCATTCTTGACTCGAAGCTATATGGTCTCAGTGTTTCTTTCTTGAGCTGGACATCCAAAAATGTGACCACTTAGAAACTACAAAAGTAGACCCATTCCTTTTTCTCTTCTCTCTCCAACAGAAAACAAATCCAGACCTAAACATGAAATGACAGGTTTCTTGAAATGTTTTGGAGACTATTTGGGTGCTTAGTATCCAACTTCAAGAGTCTGAAACAAAACCCAAGCACAATGAACACTTTGCAAATTAAACTGAACATCTGATTAAGGATTTCTGGGGCACTTTTGAATTTAGCAATGCTTCTCTTTCTGCAGCATGAAAAGCACATTTCTTCTACTACATTCTGCCAGCAACCTTGCTGAAAACACCAAGAGATACAATCAGTTTACAGAGGGAGGAAATGTTTGTCTCCACACTGACAAGATTCTCCTCACTGTCTTTCAGAAATCTGAGTGCCCTTATTTCTGTATGTGCATATACACAAACACACATATACACTTCAGAATGGCTTCTTAATTGCCTGCACTTTCACACAACTTCTAACTTCTTTCCAATTTCATGGCAATTTTCCCCAAAGCTTCCAATTTTCACATTGTTCGTTTCCTCATTCTCCCCAGAACAAAACTGCACAGCCTCCCTTAATTTTGATTGCTTTTTGCACTTCTGAATTCAGTTTCCTTGCCCTTTCTCTGATAATGCTAAATTTCTGTCTCCCCTGCACCCCAACTCTATTTTACTCCAACACAGCCTTTGGGTGCACAATTCCTCCTTCACACATTTCTTTCTGCACTCTTTCAGCCTATTGCCTACTTGCAGGATGTCTCCCCAGGTCCTAGCCTATCTCTTCCTATCTGTGTGGCCTGAAATTCAAAGTTCTGCTTTATTGTTTCCCATTATTTCCATTATCATTTCCCAGTCTTGCCCTGACTGAAGACCTCAGCAGAGTGCCTGCTGCCACTCTCAAATCTAGCTCTAAACTTGCTCAGAATGAACAATTAAGCTTCCTCCTTTATTTACCAGGCAATGAAAGCAGCTTCTTGCAGTCTGGCTGAGCAGTGAGTAGCAGCAGCAAGTCTGCCTTTCACATGTCTCTTCGGTTTTGTGGCCTCTTAGATTGAGGTAGAAATTTAATTTCCCATCACTGATTGTTTGTACTCACTATAAGTCTTGGCATGGAGCAATGAAGAAAACACAGAAATCAAAAGTTTGAACTCTGTCCAGATGAACTACAAAACTAGAGAGACAGATCTGCCCTTCAGCTAAACCTAATGCACTTCTTGCACCAGAGACTGCAAAAATAACAGGACTGAACTGGAGTGTTACGAATTTGACACACTGCTTAAGTCCAGGCCTAAGAACAAACCCCACAAGGGTACTTAAAGTACTCTGTTACAGTACAGCTAGAACTTCATCTGACATAAAGTATAGAAATGTTCTCCAAAAATAGAGGAATTAAGAGAGGTCTCCTAGAGTTTAGGTCCAAGTTAAATAAATCTTTTTTTCCTTCAGCCAGACTGCCAGTTGATTCATTTTGTACAGCACAGAATGGATATGTCTGCTTTGTGACATGTCTCTGCTTTAAGTCCTGATTGATCCAACACTTAAACTTGCCTCTGGTAGAGCTTTTCTGCTGTCTTTCTATATATCAATATCTATCTATGTATGTATCTATCTATATATAAATATCTATCTATATCTATAATATCTAAGTTTTCTTACTCATTACAAACCATACAAATTAAGTGTCTAGGAACATCTCAGTTGGGTAAGTGCTCTGCTTCCTCCCCCATCCCATCCTTTGCTGCTGTTTGTCACCTTTGTTCCTCAGTTCTCTCCTCTTCCAAAATGCCTGGAGCAGGAAACAAATTACTGCCTCAGGATACAGATCTGGTTTTACTAAGAGGTTACTTCTTACCTCACCCTACTCAGTAAGTGAAACTAAACAAAACCAACTCCAGAAAGCTCTCATATGGCAAAATGTCTTTTTGCCNCCCTTGCCCTGCTGGCCACACTGCTCTTGCTGCAGCCCAGGACTCAGTTGGCTGTCTGGGCTGCATGTGCACACTTTCTCACTCAGTTCATTAAGTGTGGTAGCTGATAAGGAGGAGGACTTTTTTCTTCCAAGAGAAGGCAGTGAAACAACTGCTGTTACATTTCTGCTGTTTCTTTTTTCCCTTCCCATGACCTTATGCTGCTGCTGCTACACCTCAGTCATCAGTATCCACTGGGGCTTTTTAAAATGTTCTTGAACAAAGTCTTTCTTGTTCTTGTTTCATCCTGCAGTGATGAGGATGGTGTGAGATCTGCCAGGGATCCTGCAGCATGGCCTGAGACATTGTTTGAATGCCCTAGGACTTGCCTTTTTCAAGCCAAGGCTTCAAACTTTTCCTTAGAGAAAGGGACATGGTTGTGATGATGCGACACTGGCGTGCCTTTGGAAGATGCCATTCCCTGCTCATGTCTATATAATATCTGAAAATTATTCAAAGGCTCAAAAGGAAAGAAGCATCTACAAGTATCACATCTGACAACTCATCATAGCAACAGACCTATGGTTTCCTAGCCATAATGCCTCTCTTATGTGCATTTTAAATCAAGAGACTGCCTTCTGCACCTGGGAAGCTATCGTTATCCAAGATAAAATATAGAGACAAGTACATACCAGCATGAATTTAATCGGAAAAGCTTGCAGATTTGCCTCCTGTTGTTCACAGAATCACTGTAAAACCTCAGAGAATTAGAAATAAGCCTACTTCTATTCAAAGTACAGCAAAGAGGGAATGTTCTTCTTAAGTCATTTCACACAGAGAAATAATTTATCAACTCAAAGAGGTTTTGATTCTGGAAGTAGCAATAACATATGGCTTGTTCTTCTTACCTGGTCTATGCTCTGTTTTAGCCCCATGTCTGCTCTGTCACATCTTTTACAAAGCACCTGTAGGCTTGCCAGCAATTTAGGAATTAAACCAACAACCATTTCTGATCAAAAGGGAAAAAAAAAGANGCACAGAACTCCCAAACCATCACAGGTCAGATATGGAAAAGGCAAACTGAGAAAGAGCTCCAGAGGAGAGTAAGGAGGAGCAGAGGAATAGCTGCAGCAATATGAAAGGTGACTATCCATGATCCTGCTCATGTCTGCCTTTTGTAAACACATCTAGGCTGTTCTAGGCAAGTGTTGACAAATCCCAGACTGACCTGACCCCACATTCCCCCTGTTCCTCAGCAAGTCCCCGCACTGATAGTTATGGAAATGTATTCAAGATTGAATCCAAAATTTCTGAATCAACAAGGCTTCGGTTCTGTCATGCGAACTGCAATGTTACTGAGGTGGGAGGGGAGAGAGACAGTGAGCAAGAGAGACTTAAAACAGTAACTGCTGGACCATTACAACTAGCAGAGAAGGCACATTCTGGTGTCTGCACAACTGAATGCAATGGCAGTGCCTAGATCCCCTCAGGTGATAAATGTGCAATACTTTATGCATCATGAGACGTATCTTGCACTTCTCAGAACTGTCAAAAAGCATCTAAGCAAGCTGAGAAGCACTGGACTTCTAAAGTGATAAAATGACCCCAGTTCACCTTGTGCTAGGGAAATGAACATGGAGGTTTATGAGGGCTTCTACAGTAAATGAAGTCCTTCTGAAAACTTTTGGAGCATTTCATTTTAAATCTGTTTCTCGGAAGGTTTTGCCTGTTCCAAGTTTGTAGAATAAAGAAAAGCACAAGGACTCTTCCTTTAAAAGAGAGCAATATTACTTAGGTGGTCTCAGGGTGGGAAAGGAGCAGATTCAGAACTGTTCCTAGAAACCTGCAGGAAGATCTCTGCAAAAGCAGTATTTGGAAATAGGTATGGTTTATAACTGCAAAGAGATTTTATAACTTCCAGAGATTTCATTTTCATCAGTTTAGATTGCTTTTGTAAAAGGATTACTGTGCTGACAAGTCAACGTAAGACCTCAGAGTATCCTTTTCCTTCCCTTATTTTTTGCTCTCTTCACTTGCAATTTTACTGTCTAAAGCCTCTTCATAAACAAACGTGAGTGAATATGGAACTACCACAAGGGGAAAGAGAAAAAGAAATAGAATTTCTTCCTCACGTACTGAGGACTTGGTAAAGCAGTCGTGTAGCAGGGTGATAAGAATGGCTGGATACATCTCAATTTTCATTGTGCTTTAGTGCTTCCCTCTTCACCTGAAGCTAGAAATTTGGACTCAGTCAGGTGTTGAACAGAATGATTAAAAAAAGAAACCAACCACAAACACCATCACCACCCCCAACCTTCCCCAGAAATTAAATGAAAAGCCAAATTTGTTTTAGCGTGCAAGAATGAAAGTTAAGGATGTGACAATAGTCAGGAACTTGAAGAGTTAATTTTAGAGGGACTCCCTGCATTAGATTCATTAAACATCAATGCACTAAACAGAAAGCTGGATTGCAGCTGAACCCTTAAGAGTTAACACACCACTTGTCAAACTATCAGCCAAACCAAGCACATAAAAATACACCAACTGTGTACACATGATAATGGAAATAATCACAGCATTAAGTGTAATTACCTCTAAATCCAACCAAAAAAAAACCCAACCAAAACCCCAATCTGATAATGACAACATAATAATTTTCAATCTGAGTTCCAAATGCTCATAAAAAATCCAACACAATGTTTTTAAGTGTCCAGAATTTAAGGCAAACCCAGAACTATCTTAGTGGAAATTACCGATGAGCTTCATTCTTGGTGGCACCTTCTAGACTGCTCCCATCAGAATATTTTCTAATAAGGTCATGTAAAATTAATATACTTTTGCCTTCTTAATTTGTGCTTTCTTAATCTCTCATTATTTCTATAGATTGAGGAGCAAAGTGACCCAATTTCTTGACTCTGTTTTAAAGGACATGAGCAACAGACACAGTACAATAAAAGGCAGGAGCTGATAGAAGCTGGACTGCATAAGGGGCTCGGGAAGCACAGAGTATTGCCTCCAGTCACTTGTTACAGGATCATGGGAGGGACCTTTAAAGGTCATCTAGTCCAACCTCACTGTGGTGAGCAGGGACATCTTTGAGGCATAGGAGGTTCCATGTGAACCTGAGGGAGAATTGTTTCCCTGTGAGGGTGACAGAACACTGGAACAGGCTGCCCAGGGAGGTTGTGGAGTCTCCCTCTCTGGAGATATTTAAGAACCGTCTGTATGCGTTCCAGTGTGATCTGCTCTAGGTGATTATGCTCTGGCAGGAGGGCTGGACCAAATGATCTTTTGAGGTCACTTCCAGCCCCTGACAGTCTATGATTCTATGATCTCTAACTACTTAATGTCACTCAGAGCACCATCCAACCTGATCTGGAATGTTTCCAGGGAAGGGGCATCTACCACCTCTCTAGGCCATCATTTCACCACCCTCATCATGAAGTGTTGCTTCCATTGGATCTGGTCCAGTTAGTATTTATGCAGTGCAAACATCCTAAGACTGAAGCTGGCCCTGCAGCACCATTGTCCCAAGTGCTGTACAAATATTGAATGATGCACCCAACCACAAGTGAGCAAAAGATTCCCATGATCCATTTTCCTGTATGGAAACTGGTGTTGTCCCAGAGGAGAGATGGAATAACTGAAACTGACTTCTGCATTTTCCTGGAGTAAAGCCATGCCTATTCATGTATGGTTATTGGTGATCCTGGAGGAGAACTTTGCAGATGCCCTATCTGAGCACTGCTGTCTTTGAGTGCCCAGCAGCTGCCATCTCACTAATCTGTTCTACACTGCTTTTCTCCTTCCTGCTCATCCCAATGGTGACTGTTCTCTTTTCCCATTTTAATTATTTTTTTCAAGTCATGCTCAATGTCCACCAGACTTTAATCATCTTAGAGGACACCTCTCTAATTGAGAGACTCCAAAGCATAAACAAAAGCAATAAAATCATATTTACTGTTAAATTACTGCCCTAAGACTTTAATCAATCAATTACAAATGGCATAGAACATAATAGACACTGCAAGTTAATGACAGATTAACTGTTTTTGTCTGAGTGCAGGAGCTGCTTTACAGGCATTGGTCTTTCTGAACTTGGGACATGTGGCATTTTTATTGGTTATGAAAACATATCCCTAGTGTGGTCTGCAGAGAGTCTGTAAAAGTAATTGCCAAGTATATGCAGTTCAGAGGGAAAAAAAAACACAAACACAGTCTAAACAAAAAAGGCAAAGCTTAACCAAGTGATAGGTTGTGTTCTGTCCTAGGAAACTGAACGAAACAGACAGCACCTGAACACTTTCATCCCTCATCCAGCATCCTTCTGAGGTGATTCTGTTATGGACTAAGGCAAATTGGCTGACAGAGAAGGAGCTAGGACATGCATGATTATTTTACCTAAACACAGAAAGCCTAAACACACACCAAATCAAAAAATTCACCATTAGGATAGTATTCTATCTTCTCAGCTCACAGAAAGTGACACCACAAGTGGTAAAGGAACAAGTAGGAATCATATTACATGCCAAGAAAATTTAGAAGTGCATGGCAGCATTCCCAGATACATATTACCTTCAGAGAGCCAGTTTAAGTGATATATCCCTACACAGCAGCTTGCACACATATGCACTTGCTATTTTAATGTAAAATGTGTCATTAATTAAGGCAGAGTAACTGGCCCTCATCAATATCCGTGTGCAAATCAACACATGGAAAACAACAGTTGCAGCTGCCAGGACTGAATATCTTTGAACCTCCTCTGTGGTCATTCTTATCTGCTTTTAGGTCTTCTCAGAGGGAAAGTCTCAGTCCCTGGGCAGTGCTGAATACTCCAAGCAGACCACCCAGATCCTTGCAGATTCTTCCCTACATTTATATCCCTCAAGTATTTTTTTTCTTAGGGGAGACTTTTATGACATCTCCCATATCATCTCGTGGGCTGCTTTAAGAAAATGCTCTCTTGCTAAGGTTTGTGAGCATTCAGATGTGCAAGGCTGCACAATGCTGTAGGTCTGTTTAATTTTCTCTCTGTGTGGCTTCATTTAAAAGCAAACAAAAATTCAAGCCTGATTAAACCCAAAGGAAATTTCCATTTGCCTCTCTGTGCTTTAGAGCAAACTCCCCAAAACTAATGTTAGTCTCCTTGTCGGTCTCCTTTTGGTGGCTTTTTCTTTGAAGTGCTGCTTTTGTGATCTTGTCAATTTTTACCTCACCCTACTGCATGCATTTTTCTCAACTTTCATGTGCTTTAAAGTCATTAAGTCAAAATTGTATCTTATTTCTTCTGTAATGACAAGGTAGGCACATAACATGCAAAACCTGTGAGATACCAATCATTGTTTACCTCTTTCCTCTAAAACAAATCACCTTGTTCATGCAAAAAAAAGCCCAACAGACTTCAAGGTTGATGCCTTGAACTGAGCAGCTGATGAAGTGAATGTATTTAATACTAATGGATTTAACCAACTAAGCAACTAGGGTGGTGTTTAGCCTCCTTAATGTGTTTCTATATCGGATGTCACTAATGGAATTTAGTGGATTTAATTCTCTCCTGCTTAAAAGCTTTTATTTATAATAGGTTTTTTGGGTATTAATGTGGTAAATTTAAATTACAGTAATTAGGGAAGTTTACTTTAATGTCTCATGAGTTCTATTGCTGGTTTTAGTAAAGCAACTACTTTTAAAGGGTTTGAAACGCTGTGTAACTATTAAGGCACGAAGTAAGGTGGGAGAATGAGCTATCCAAACCCATTACATATCTGTTAAACACCACCAAATTTCAAAGGTTACCCAAGGCAGGGAAGAACCTGTCATCCTCTGTTTGGCAGGTGCAAACAGCCTGGGTGACTTGATAAAACTGAAAACATTTGAAAGCGCTGAGGGATCGGCCAGTGGAGAATAGCACTGCAGTGCAGAAGCTTAAGCACCTGACCACTAGGGAAATCATTTGAAAATGTCAACATTTGTTGAAATCAAGCATTTATCAAAGGCAAATACATGTGCTCTTTAGAAACATCTACCCCATCCACAGGAAATTTGTCTATGCACTGGTCTCAGGGGGACCTATTCCTTCAAAGCAGCTTGCTGAGAGGTAGGTAACAGCAAAAAGCAGCCCAGAGAAAGCACCATGCCCCTGAGCTCCCTCGTTCCTGCTGTGTTACAGGAACACTCAGCTTTCCTCAATTTAACTGAAGCACTCAGAATAATGTTCTGCTGTATATAGCCTTAAAAAGGAAACTGAAATACATTTCCATCCTCTTATTTGTTCCAACCTCTTAAAACAACATGGATCTTGGCACCTGTTCTTGTGTGCTTTTCACTGTCACCATCTTTGTAACAACACTGCTGTATGACAGAGAATATAGCTAACTTAACTGCTCCTGCTTAGCTTTTTCTTAGAAAACAGAATAGCTCTCATTACAAGCATTATATTATATATATGTTAAAAAAAAATAGAAAAGCTGATAAATTCTTCCAAAATAGCATAACAAAGCAACACAGAGCTGAGCTGCATCCTTACAGCATTTCACTATACCTAAGGAAATAGCCAGAGAATTCAGTTTAGACATCCATGAACAGAATTTGTTTTACCTGAGAGACATTGCCATGCAGATTTTTTCACCTTCTGCTGTATTAAGAAACAACTCAGCTATGTGCTTGGAGGAGCTTTATGCAACAATTTCAGATGACAAAGAATGCTACCTTAATTTTGTATGACCTGTAAAGGCTCACTCCTGCTTCACAGCATCCTCTCATCACCCATTCACCGTGTCACAACCACAACAGTTTCTCCGCCACCGCTATTTGTTGACCAACAGCTCAGTGCCAATTAGCTCAACATAGCAACTTAAAACCTCATTCTGCTGCCAGCCAAACAAGGGCTACGGCTTAGGAGCTTGTTCTGTTGCCAGCCAAGCAAGGGCTACAGCTCTAATTCCCACAACAATCAACTGAAGGCTCGCCCCAGCACATGCAGCTCTCATTTTCATATTTCATAAAGTCACATAAAGAAAAACCACTTGACTTACTCTGGTGAGCACCTTGCCAGTAGTGGCACTATCTCATTTCAGAGCTCTCTGTGTTTGTTATCTGTGCAGAATTATCTCTTGAATTAGAGGCCCAGGCAAGAGAGTGTTAAGATTAACCTTTTGCCTATATTCTTGCTCTAGGAGTGTTAGGAGCAGAGGGAACTCCACACAGCTGTTCCAGTCCCCATAAGCTCTTGATGCATTGAGTTCACCTGAGCATTAGCTGCTTTTGTTGGCAATTCACTAACAGCTGTGAGATCAGAACTCTCTTTTCCTAGTGGGAAAAAAAACATTTCAACAGAGTTTCCTAATGAGGCTTTGACCCAGGTAGTGATTAACCAGAAATTGTATGTTGTCTTCCCCAAGTGAGGATGGATGTGAGTTTTTGTAATCATCTTGGAGGAAGAAAACCTCCTGATTGTGTGGCTATCTAGATAACTCCTCTCAAATCAGCCTAACAAAGCAAACATGTGGTACTGTACTAGTTAACCTCATTGGCTAAAATGGGGCACAAAACAGAGTTCAGGTTTGAATAAGCTTTCTTCACAGGAATGGTTTCACCCAGAGAGACAATTATAGTGTTCTGTTTTCGGAAAGGGATAAGGAATTTATAGTCTAACAAATCTCCCTTCCCATGATTCCAGCTCCTTAATTCATTGGGAGCTTGATCTCCTTTATGGTCACTTGCACAGAGCTGCATTTCACACACAGGTGACACCGGTTCCTCCCTGAGCAAGTTCTAACAGCATTCACCCCCAAAACAAGCTGTCCTGCAGCCATCTCAGGAAGGCAAAAGGGAGAACTTACACTGCCAGGGAGCACATCTACTCGGGGAGCTTCCACCAGGAAAGCGTAAAAGCTGATTTCTGTGTACGCAAAGAGCTCTGTCAAAATTGCCTTTTAGGGAATGTGCTGCTGAATGTAATCAAGAGAATATCATACAGAGAAGTAAAACCTACCATATGGCAAAAAAATCAGACAAAGCACAGGCTGCTCCCACATAAGAAAACAGCCTTTAGGCACAGGAAACAAAATAAACATGCAGTGAACCCAGTCAGAAGCAGAAAGGCAAAGGAGCTCTCAGTAAGTTAGAAGACACTCAAGTATGCAAGGCAAGAAATCAAAGGAGCAAAAAGAGTTATCAGTCACCACAGAATAGCAGCATTTAGCCTAGGATGAAAAAAAAAATTAATCACAAACCTCACAAATAACAATTCACTATAAAACAGAGGGCTTATTGACTTACTAAATTAAAATCCTTTTCTCTGACAGCTCAGGAGATTTAAATGAAGCAAAAAGACACAAGCAAACAACAACAACAACAAAAAAAAACATGCCAGGGAAAACTCTATTTGTTTATTTAGTGTGTTTGTGGTAGCTTCTAATTTAAATGAGTTTCCTTGTCAGTTCTGTGATAGCAATCTCCTCCTGGTATTCATCAAAGTAACAGAATGAAAATAGATCTGCGGTGACAGGATGAGGGGCAATGGTTTGAAATGAGAGGAGAGTTAGGTTGGAAGTTAGCAACAAGTTCTGCACCATGAGGGTGCTGGAACACTGCAACAGGTTGCCCAGGGAGGTGGTTGGGGCCCACCCCTGGTGATATTCAAGGTCAGGTTCGACAAGGCTCTGAGCAAGCTGCTCTAGTGGAGGATGCCCCTGCTGACTGTAGGGGGGTTGGACTGGATGAGCCTTGCAGATTACTTCCCCCTCAAACCATTCTATGATTCCATGACTGAGTTCAAAACTTAACATTATTGCTCTGGTAAACAAAGGTTTTTGCTTAGCTTATTCACACTGAGTTTATGTTCATGTGGGAAAAGAAAGCCATTGAGCTGCACTGTTCATGTGTTATGAAACTTAATTGAGTAAGCTGGTTGCTGAAATGATTACTTCTGATGATTGGTAAATAATAAAGCATGCAAAGTAATGTGTCAGCTTAACACTCTTCTGTGAAAAGGATTTTATTTCTGGCTTTAGTGGGGTTAATGCAGATCACCTGAAAGACTTGAAGCCGCTTTAAGGCAAGTTCTTTTTAAGGGTCTGGAGTTATAACAGGTTTGGATTATTTTTTCCCTGCTCCCTAAACTGAAATTACTGATCAAAAACATTCACAACACTAGCTGATGTCTGCCTATCAAATTTTCTCTATCAGTCTTCCTGGAAAAATCAAACTTCTTTCTACTAGAGCATGCATAATGCCATCTTCAGAAGCAAATTGGAAAGTTAATAGGAATGTGAAAATGTTAAACTGCACATAGTGATGGGGAAGAGAGCTGATAAAATGGTCAGTTTGCAGCTGTCTTTTTGTGGGCTGGAATAAACCATAAACTCTTTATAATCTTGATAATTTTGCTTCAGTATGGTCTTAGAAAAATGGAATTCTTGGTGAAGTGCAATTCAGCCATAATCATGCATTTCAAAAGCCCAGCAAGGCAGTATTTGAAGCTTCCCAAGTAAGAAAAGGATTACACATTCACATAGATCATACTGCCCCATTTTCATCAGTCACAATGATGAGAAAAGAAATGGTTAGACTCCTAAATATGGCTCATTACATTTTTCTTTTCATTATGCTTTGAAGTTATCTATTACAGTGCTTACCACCCTCCCGATGAGAAATTAAGTGTATATGCATTCATCATGCTCAGAGCTCGAAATCAAGGTAAATACTGTGCCATGAAGAAACCAGCAAGCTGCCAGAACACAAAAGGTGTTCACATTCTTTCACAGAAGAACAGATATTATGTGATTTTTATCCATCATCTTAGAGTGCAATCAAATTCTGTAGCAGTGGAATATCTAGCACTGACCCCATGAAGTCTTGACAGAAGAACAGAGATGTAATTAAGGAAGAGGAAACTGCTTATCAGCAGCTAATCAGGTGCTGTGCAGCATGGGCAGTAAACAGCACTCCAGAACTGACTTCTGCTTCTGCCATGAAATCAAAACTCGTGACACTGTGTCAGACCCCACCTGGAGTTCTGTGTGCAGTTCTGGAGCCCCCNTCCAACCTCCCTGCCACAGGCAAGTACACCTCTTAACTAGATTCAGCCGCTCAAGGCCTCATCCAACCTGGTCTTATAAGCCCCCAGGGAGGAGGCATCCACAGCCTCCCTGGGCAGCCTATTGCAGAGTCTCACCACCCTCATACTGAAGAACTTCTTCCTCAGAGCCAATCTAAACCTACTTTCTCTGAGCTTAAAGCCATTCCCCCTTGCCCGGTTGCTAGACACCCCTATGAAAAGCCTCTCCAGTCATCCTGTAGGAACCCTTCAGGTATCGTAGGTCTCCCTGGAGTCTTCTCCAGGCTGGACAACTTCAGCTCTCCCAGCCTGTCCTCATAGCAGAAGTCTTCCAGCCCTGTCTGTACAAAGTTTTTTACCACAGGTGCCATACCCACAGGGTGCAGTGACCATGCTGCTATTTAACTTACTGAACCAATCTACTTAGAAAAGGCTGCTTCCAGGGCTGCTGGAGACTCAGAATCAAACACAGGTCAAATTCAGATGCTGAAGTCTTCTTATTTCCAAGACACCAGATGGAAGATTGTTGGAGGGAAAGAATTTAAAGCTACATATATTGCTGAAATTGTTCTGCGTGGACTTGTACTGCTATGTAACTTCACAGGCAAAAACTTTATTACTTCAAGGGTGTAGTAAAGTTCACTAGAACTGAGGGACAAATAACAAATTTAATATCTATTGTATTAATGGTTTTTATAACTATGTCATTGTGTTGCTTTGGGGAACACAGGATGGATAATGTGATCTGCAATTATTTTATGTGATTTACTCCTTTAGCTAAAAGAAAAAAAAAAAAAAAGTTTAAAAAATGGCCTTCAGTGTTTTCTTTCCAGTTTAAATGCAGTGACTGTTAGTGCCTCCTTCCATCAGCTGCATTCAGCATTTGTGGATTGCATGCACAAGTAGGTAGCATTTTTTGGATAAGATTTTCAGGAGATGGAAATATTAATGCCTGCATTTTTATGACATTTTCTATATGGAGGAGCTCTAATAGCTTATGCTACCAGACAGCTGGAAAAGAGCTGCCAAACACTGCCCTGGAGCTGCTGTAGAACAGCAACTAGCAACAAACTGATCCACCATCAAATACTGACTTCAGCCACTTAAATATAAATACCAGGGTATGAGTGCCATCATAGTTTTGATCCAAATTTAAGAATAATTGTGTTAAATCAACACTGCATTTGACAATAGGCCAAAGAAATATCTGGAACAGAGAATTAATTAATTGTGTCCCTGCAGAGAGAAATAATGTCTGACCCAGTGAACATCTGAGAATTTCTTTCCCTTAAATGTTGACTCTATTAATTATTTTAGTAATTCCAGTTGTTCATTTCAGTATTCTACTAAGCAGAATTATGAGTTGGAAATAGATGATCTTTGAGATCCCTTCCAACCTAAACCATTCTATGATTCTATGTTAACAACATAAAAAAGTAAGAAGAAAGCTTTCATTAACTGGTCTGTGCTTTTATGGGCTGTTCTGGCTGAATTAATCAACCCCCTAATTCCTCCTCATTGTTTTGTTGTGTTGGTTTATGTGTTTACTTTCCACCAGCTCTTTGGAACTTTGGTATGAGATGCTTTGCTAAATGATTTACAACCATATATGTTATTACAGATCAGCAATGCAAGCACACTGCAAAGCAGAAGTCCTGTAACTCTCTTCTGTGCCCACCTCTACCTTTCCCTTCATAAAAAACAAAGTCAGGTCTCCTTAGCAAGGAGAAGGGAGAGGAGGTAAATTTAGATCTTCAGGTTGCCATGTTGCTGGCATAGCAGACTGCACAAACCTTACCTTCACCTATGGAAAATTTTCAGGTTTTGGGAGCTCTTTCTGGACACAAACATCAAACTAAAAATAACAATGCCACAGTAAAATTGTCCTCGCTCTCACTGACGTACGTTGAGATCCATTGCATACATCACTTGTAGGTCACCATTGGGATCAATGTGTTTCCTAATTTTAGGCTACTTGATGTCACTGTTAGATTAAGGATATGTAATAGCCAAGGGCAGATGTGGTCAATAATTGCTTGGCATTTTCCTCTCTGAACTCAGGGATAAAGCAGATACCCTACCCTCAACAACCAGGAGAAAACAAAGGAGAAGGCACTGGGTCATTAGTAAGCTGCAGCACAGAAGGTTCCATCTCAACACAAGGGGGAACTTCTTTACTGTAAGGGTCACAGAGCACTGGAAGAGGCTCCCCAGAGAGGTTGTGGAGTCTCCTTCTCTTGAAAACTTCAAGGCCTGTCCAGATGCGTTCCTCTGTGACATGAGCTAGATTGTCTGGTCCTGCTCTGGCAGGAGTGCTGATCAAAGAGATCTCAATGCTCTCCTTGAGTTCCTTCCACCCTCTAGCATCCTGTGATCCTGTGAACTTCTGGTAGTGCAAGCATGGCAAAACAGCCTCTTTGCGATGGCTTTAGGCAATTCTATTCACAGGAGAGGTAAATTGTTTTCATTTTATTAAAGCCCCACAAACTAAAACTACCTCTCTATCCACAATTTCCTTTCTCTTTATTCCTGCTTTGCCCCATTTCCATTTTCCTTTGGGAAATATTGCTCTTTACAACTACCTGAGGAGAGGTTGTAGCCAGGTGGGGTTGGTCTCTTCTCCCAGGCACCCAGGGACAAAACAAGAGGACGCAGCCTCAAGCTGCACCAGGGCAGGTTCAGGCTGGATGTTAGGAAGAAGTTCTACACAGAAAGAGTGATTGGCATCCTGTGTACAGTTCTGGAGCCCCCAGCACAGGAAGGACATTGAAGTGTTGGAGCCAGTCCAGAGGAGGGCCACAAAGATGATCAGAGGGCTGCAGCCGCTCTCCTATGAGGACAGACTGAGAGAGTTGGGGCTCTGCAGCCTGGAGAAGAGAAGGCTTCCAGGAGACCTTAGAGTAGTCTTACGGTATCTGAAGGGGGCTAGAGTAGGGCTGGGGAGGGACTATT
>WBNM01006509.1:1585-55670 GCA_013399055.1 Ramphastos sulfuratus | reverse complement strand
ATTTAGGTTGGGCATTAAGAGGACGTTCTGCACAATGACAGTGGGGAAATACTGGAACAGGCTGCCCAGGGATGTGTTTGAGGCCTTATCCCTAAGACATTCAAGGTCAAACTTGGTGAGACCCTGAGCAACCTGCTTTAGTTGGAGGTGTACCTGCTGACTGCAGGGGGGTTGAACAAGATGACCTTTGAGGGTTCCCTCCAATGTGATGCATTCTGTGATTCTGTACTTAATTGGGATCTAATAAAATAGGTTTGTGTCACTCAGGAAGCAGCTGTAATTTATCAAGTCCCACTTCCCGTAGGAATGCAGCACAACTGTGACTTCATTTCAGCATGATCTCTCTCTCTTCAAAACAATGAAGCAGAGCAGTGTCAGTCCCAACTAAGGGACAGAGGGACAGCACAGAATGAGGAATATACAAAATCTTTCCAGTGCAAAGAAAACTGAGGGAGAGCCCAGAACATGACCCCCACTTTGTACAGCTCTGTGTTCCAGGATCCTTATTCATTCATGGCTTGGATGGGTGAAGGTTTGGCTGGCTGAAAAACTGGTTGATGGCCAGGCCAAAAGAGTGGTGTTGAATGGAGGTAAACCCAGTTGGTGGCCAGTCACAAGTGCTGTTCTCCAGTGTTCAGTGCTGGAGCCAGTTCTCTTTAATATCTTTACCTGGATGAGGGGATCAAAGTACCCTGAGTAAGTTTGCAGATAACAGTAAGTGGGGAGGGAGTGCTGATCTGCTTGAGGTGTCCATGTTTCACCCATATCTGGGGCTAAACTCTAGCAGTTGCTCTATAATCTGATGACCTCTTTCCAGCAGAGAAAGAGAATCATGAAAAGACAACCCACAGGTCAAAATGAAAATTGATTTAATGAAATGACCAAACTAGTATCAATGTCAACATAAGAGATACAAAGTTACACTCAGGCCAGCAAAAGTGCAGCAGTTGCAATATCCAGGGAAGAGAGTAACTTCATGAAGTTCAACAAGGAGAAGTGTAGAGTCCTCCATCTGGGAAGGAATAAACCCCTGTATCAGTACAAATTGGGGACTGACCTATTGGGAGAGCAGCTCTGTGGAAAAAGACCCAGGAGTCCTGGTGAACAGCCTGATGACCATGAGCCAACAGTGTGCCAACTGGTCTCCTGGGGCACATCAAGAAGAGTGTGGCATGGAGGTTCTCCTCCCTCTCTACTCAGCCCTGGTGAGGACCTGTTTGGAGTACTGTGTCCAGATCTGGCCTCCCCAGTTCAAGAAGAACAGGGATTTGCTTGAGAGAGTCCAGAAGAGGGCTACAAAGGTGATTAGGGGACTGTCTTACAAAGAAAGGCTGAGGGACTTAGGGTTTTTTCAGCCAGGAGATGACTGAGGGGAGACCTTATCAATGATTACAAATACAGAAAGGATGGGTGTCAGGAGGATGGGGTCAATCTTTTTTTCAGTGGTGCCCAGCAACATCCAACATAAATCTCCCCTGGTGTAACTTCAGGGCATTTCCTTTCATTCTAGCACTTGATACTAGGGAGAAGAGAGAAGCCCTCACCTCACTCTAACCTCCTTTTAGGTAGTTGGATATTAGAAGAAACTTTTTCACTGGAAGCATTCTCAAGCACTGGAATAGACTGCTTGGAGAGGTGGCTGAATCCCCATCCCTGAAGGTGTTTCAAAGATGCAGAGATGTGGGACAGGGTTTAGCACCAGCCTTGGTAGAGTTTGACTTGATAACCTTAAAGGTCTTTTTCAACCAAAATGATTCAATCAGTCTATTCTTTGTTAGTCTTTTCACAGCCACATGAAGAACATCTGGCATCAGAAATTTAAACAGGAAAGGCAAAGATATCACTGTGCTCTGCCTAGCAACCAATATGAACAAGCAGATTTTGTCACCTTCCCTCTTGCCCTTGTATCAGTAACACCACAGAAATGCTAACCCTGCAATTTCCCTCCATGCCGTGAAAACAGCTCTGTGCTTCAGCAGAAACTAGCTGCCTCATGCTACCTATTTTCTAGACAGGACTGTACATCTTGGGCAGAAACAGCTCAACAGGAAGTCTGAGCCCAAACAGATCAGCATTCTATTGGCTTCCTCACCTTGGGACTGCAGCAGATACAAATTACAGAAGAAAACTCCTCCAGACAGGTCGAATTGCCAGGTAATACACTGGTCTGCCAGCCTCCTGAACACAAAACTAAGTGGCAATCATTTTAAACTCGCTGAATGAAGGTTTTTTTTCAGGCAGGATATGGATTCTGACTGTGTTTCAGCACAAGGAAAGGCTGCTGCAAATTGACTGAGTGGAATCAAAGTGCTCCCTTGCTTACAATTTAACAAAAACTAGCACCTAAATGGCACCATTTGTACAAGTGATGCACAAACCCAGCCGATGTAGGTGTTACTGCTTCCCTGGGAATGCACAGGCTTTCCATTTGGCAAAGCTTCAGCACCTGGCTTCTTCCAGAGCTAGAATTTGGGGCAGAAATTAGATTTCCCTATCCTTAAAATACAACAAGAACAAACAGGAAATCAGATTGCCAAGCAAATCTGTCTTGGTAGAGTTGTCTAAATTGATAGGGGACAAAGGGACCAGAAACAATAGCTCTGAATCCAGCATTTAACAGTGGTGACACAGCAAACAGAAATGTGCAGCTGCACACATAGAATCACACAGAAAGACATTCAAACTCACTTCCTGAGGATCCACATACATGCCAAATTTTTGCTGACTCCCTCTGGGAATGACACAACGACTGGCAAGGTGATATGCAATGATTTCTCTGTCAGCACACCACAGAGAGCACTTTGGTAAATTGAGCTGATTTAACAAAGTGTGATTTAATACAGCAATATAGGGCAAACAGGTAGAAACAAAATACAGAAATGCCTGCAGAGTAGGGGGCTGTATCCTGTGACAAGGCAGTGGCCCTGAAAGGGACTGCCTGCACCAGCAGTCAGGGTTTTTGTGACCAAGGACTACAAGCAGTTGCCTAGTGAGGAAGAAGAATGAAGATCCAGGAAGAAAAAAAGCCTTAAAGTATGATAAGAGTTCAATATGTTTAAAGTGTCAGTGAATTGTCTGAGACCTTCTTGTGTTCTACAACTCCTTGAAAGGAGGTTGAAGCGAGGTGGGGGTTGGTCTCTTCTCCTAGTAACAAGTGATAGGACAAGAGGAAATGGTCTCAGGTTGCATCAGGGGAGATTTAGGTTGGAGATTAGAAGAAACTCCTTCACTGAAAGGATTCTCAAACACTGAAACAGGTTGCCCAGGGAGGTGGTTGAATCCCCATCACTGGAGGTGTTACAAGGAGGCAGAGGTATGGTGCTGAGGGCTATGTTTTAGCACCAGACTTGGTAGAGTTAGAGAATGGATGAACTTGATGACCTTAAAGAGCTTTTCTGACCAAAAACTTTCTATTCCGTAATTCCAGACTGTGTCATAAAAGGGGATTAGGAGGTGATAGGGTTATTTATAAAAAGCCATTACACTAACAACTAAAGAACTCTGTAAGCAAGTACAGAAAGACATACGGATAACAAATGTCTCACAGTAAATGGGAGATGAATAGAGAGAGCATTTTAAAAGCAAGCTGACCAACTCTCAGAACCAATTACGAAAGGAGATGGTGAATTTTCAGTCATTTAATAGCTTTGTATCAGGACTGATGGTCCTCTGAAAGGTTTGTCTCTGCCAGGTATGACTTACCCTTCAGTGAGGAACAGAGGATGAAATGTTCTTTCTGCTTTTCCTTTTGGTGAATCTAGGACACTTGTAGAATGTGTATTAGCTTTATGGAAGAAAGGCTTTAGGCCCACTCTTTTCTGAACTGACAGACAGATACAGACAGAAGACCTGTCACTAGGTATAACAACTGCCAGAGCAAGATGTCATCTGTGTGACCTGAGCAGTCAAACACGTGCAGGTAGTAGACACATGAACACGTTGTGCAGTTTAAGATCCATCAATTCCTCATCAAGGTCACAGAAAGCAGGTGAACGTGCTGAAGGAATCATTTCATAATGAAATGCACTCATAATGCCTATTGGTACTTAGAATCATAGAACCACAGAACGGTAGGGATTGGAAGGGACTTGAAGAGATCATTGAGTCCCACCTCCCTGCCAAAGTAGGATCATCTAGGGCAGGTCACACAGGAACATGTCCAGATGGGTCTCGAAAGTTTCCAGAGAAGAAGACTCCACAACCTTTCTGGGCAGCCTGCTCCAGGACTCCAGCACCCTCACACTAAGTTTTCCTTTATGTTGAGGCAGAACTTCTGTGTTCCAGTTTGTATCCTTTGCTCCTTGTCCTGTCCCAGGGTGCCACTGAAAAGAGTCTGGCCCCTTCTTGACATCCACTCTTCACATGTTTGTAAACACTAATAAGATCCCCCCTGCCTCAGGCTGTTCTCCAGATTTAACAATCCCCAGGTCTCTCAGCCCTCCCCTTCTCTGGCTCAATTCCTTAGCAGCAGAATGCTAGCCAAAAGTGCTGTGGACAGATTAGGCTGTAGGTACCCAACTTAAGCAGTGAGCTTCAGCCTGCAGTGACTTCTCTCTGCCTTACCCATCAACTGGTAACTGCCTGTAGAGTCTGAACTCTTCCAGACAATGTCCTTCATACTTCCGCTCTCTTTGAGTAAACAACTTGTTAAGATTGCTCAGCTCTGCCTGTTGAAAGCAAGTCCCTCACTGGCTAAACTTCAGGGCTTGTTTTGCCACTTGTCAAAGCCAGCTGGCTCCCACCAGGGCCCCTGTCTCCAGCACTGCTAACAACCAACGACTGGCACAGCTCTGGAGGCATTGGTGCCCAGCATGCCATGCATTCAGCTAGCTCTCAATTCAAATTACAACTGCTCGAGGAGAGAGCCTAAAAATAGAGGCCATCCAGGTGGCTCCACAGACAAGCTGGCCTCCTCAGAAAATGCTTTGAGAAGGGAAAATACCCCATTAATGATAGATGGAGTCAGCACTGGTTTTAGACCAGAGGAGGACTAAGATCTCTTTTAACTCATCTCTGGAAAAGTAGTCACAGTGCTACCATCACTGACCAAAGGCACTGAGCAGAACTGACAGCAACAGCAGGAAATGTGCAACCTGACAGAAGGTGAACAGCCAGTGACAGAGACAGGCTGAGTCAGGACCAGTCTCTTCCTGATGAATGGTTCAGAAGTTTGTAACTGTTACGACCACCAGCTTGAACCTAGCCTACTCTTCACAGAGCAGTGAAGAGGAAGAGGTACTACTGTTTTCACAAGGTGATTATTTAAGAAAGGTTCCTCCTGATGAAACTGAAGTGCTAAAGCATCCTTTAGTGTGTGTAAACCAAGGCTGAATCACTGTTTTGGAGGGAAGAGCTCTAGTTCAGCTACGAGCTGCAGTAAAAAACACTGGGTCAACTTCTACAGCTCGTGGTGCACAAGTGAGGCTGCATGTTCCCAGTGGAGGCCTTGATTCTCAAGCATCTCCTGAAGTGTACCTGGTGTTGCTCAGTGCAGTGCCCAGCTGTGTTATACAGATTCCAATATTGTTTTCTCACTCTGTCTGTCATCCAGCTGCCTGCTAATCAACATGTTCTTTTCCCTCCTTCTCCCTTGAGGTCTGAATTTTGTGCTATATGAGTAAAAGGATGGACCAAGAACACCTTAGTATAGCGAAAAGATTCCAGCTCATCATTGCATACTCATTTGATAGCATCCACAAAAATATCTCAATACAATCGAAAAAATAATTTGTATCCTTTCACTGTGCAAAAGCAAGAAGAAAAATGAATATTGAAAAGCCACAGAGCAAGCCAGACATAGCCCTTGCCTGTCTCTGAGTCAAATCTCTAATTGCTTTTTCTCTTATCAAGATTCAAGCAATGGCACTTCAATGGGGAAAGCTAGCGAGAACGATTCTGAAGTTAACATGACTGTAATGGAATTTGTAAACTCTCATATAAGGAAAGTTATCAACTGGAAACTGGGCTCCCTGACTTGTACTCTTTAATCAGCAATGACTTGCCAGTATCTTCTGGATCTTCACACTGTTTCAGAAAGTATTTGGAAGCACACAGATAGAGGAGTGATTTTTGTTCTATCTGACTTTAACTACTTTTTGGACATTTCTTTCTTGAATATTCTTCTATAGCCTTGCAATAATATACCCACACATTTCAATAAGTATCATGGAGGAGTGTTTAGAAAGGCATGTAGAGATAGGATGAGGGGCAGTGGTTTGAAACTGGAGGACAGATTTAGGTTGGACATCAAGAGGAAGATCTGCATAATGGAAGTGGTGAAATACTGGAACAGGTTGCCCATGTTAAGGCCCCAACCCTGGAGACACTCAAAACAGATCTGATGTGACCCTGGGCAGCCTGATCTAGTTGAAGGTGTCACTCATAACTGCGGGGGGATTTGAAGGGTTCCTTCCAACCTGATGCAATCTGTGAATCCCTTTGGCACACAACCCAGATAAAGTTTTAGAAGCTCTAACATATCTGTCACTCTGCAACTCCCTGATAGAGAGCTTTGCCCTTCAGCTTGTCCTCAATCTTATTACCTACTCCTATATTTCTATTATCCTGCATAATTTCCTATGACAGCAATAGAGAGATACATTCTTATTTCATATAACAGGCACAGACACCTTGAATCAGGTCAAAGCTGCCTGCTGCAAGCACTTCTTAGTCAGTTTCTTCTTTGGCCCACAGGTGTAGGTTAGTTGCCTACATCAGTGCTGGTGCACAATGAACTGGTGCCTATAGCATGACAAGTTGTATAAGCAGTTGGAACTGCAGAAGACTCTCTTCTGATCTACAGAAAACCATTCTGTGTTGCATACTTTATTCCCATCCCACTGTTATCAAATCATAGCATGGTTTGGGTTAGAAGGGACCTTAAAGATTGTCTAGTTCCAAGCCCTCTGCCATGGGCAGGGACACCTTCCATTAGACCAGGTTGCTCAAGGCCTCGCCCAGCCCTGCATTGTACTCTTCCAGCAAGGAGGCAGTGTCCACGCTGAATACAGCAGTGTCTTCCCCTGCCTGGCCCCTGATTCTGAAGGTTATTCTCACTAAGTTAGAACCATTTTAAGGGCAGACAAAACTCTCCATTTAAAGCCTATGAGACAGTGTGATTCTAATGGTTGTCTCCTCTCATTCTTCACAAAGCTGAGGATTTGCCCAGTTTTGTCTGCTTGCATGATGGTGACAGGGAATGATTTGGAAATCCTTCATGGAAGTAACAAGTCTGTGAAAAAGTTGTGTGAGATGAGCTAAGTTCAGAGTTAAGTATGTGAAAACTGAGTGGCACTTCATGGTATATATTAAATACCAGTAAGTGGTGCCAGGGCTTAAGTGATTTGGCAGATAGAGAAAAGGTCATTCAGCAATTAAGTAACTGACAGAAGTTGTTTCAGGACATGAGCTCTTGCTTCTTGAAGGCTTATTATTAAAGCAGGTAAAAGAGAGAGGATGAATGCATGCACGCTGGTGGAATGAATAATGTGTGTGCTTGCATGCCAAATTCACAGAAACTCCAGCTCCCTAGCTGCTGTAAATGACATGCTCAGTGTTCCTTTTGCTTTGGGCTGTCTAGATACTTTTTAAAGATGAATAAAGGGATTTTCCTTTATAAAAGGATGGATAAAATAGCATTTTTTTCCCAAAACTGGAACACTGATAAAGATTGGTGCCTGGATTTTTTGCCTGAAAATCAGGTGCATTATGCATGGCTAATACAGCAGAGATTCTGCTATGGTTTCTGTTAGTCAAAGAAGCAACTACAAAACCACAACTTTGATCTAAGAAAAGGCTCCTGGAGTAGAAAAACAGACACAGAGATGCAGAGCAAAGATTTCTTTAGCTGGAGTCCAGTCTCCAACAGCAGCCAGTAGGCATGCTCATGATACAGTTCACAGGATCTTCTGACTGATGCTTCCTCTGAGAAAAAGGGAGACCACACATGCACACTCAGTGTGCCATGCTGCAGACTTTCAGCTCTGTTTTTACCCTCATGTTTTGATTTATATTCACCCCATTCCTATCAAAACATTTCCCTGTTATATTATTGTCAAGGGTCACAGCAGGGCTGGCCATCAGACATGGGCCAGTGGCTGTCCATGAACCTCTCTCCATTCCCTAAGGGCAGAGAAAGGGAAGAAAGGAGAGAGACTGATGGGCTGGGAAAGAAACTAACCCAGCTGGGATGGAAAGAAAATTCCATGGAATAGAAACACAGAGATACAAACCAATATGGAACCCAACCCCTGATGGCAGTAAGGGCACCATTGCCACCATGCTGCTGGGGGCAGGCACTGGGGAAGTCCCAGACTGGACACAGCAGCAAATGGGAACTGGATTCAGGAACACAGGGATGGGGATGGAGATGGAGAGCAGAAAGCACGGAGTCCTCCTGGGACACCAGCCAGTGAAGAAGAGGCTTGACCCTGCTGATCTCTCTGCTTTCTCCTGAAGATGCCGTCCATGGGATGCAATTCCCTGTTGAGCAGTTGAGAGTCACCTGTCCTGTCTGCTCCTCCCTGCAGGTGCCACCTCTGACTTACTGTACTGCAACAATGGGAACAAGATGTAGCAGCGCCCTTGGTCTGCCCAGGAGCAACTCCTTAGAGAGGCCAGAGCCTTTCTGCAGCCTAACCCTTAGCAGTGACTTTTCCCATCAGCTTCTCTCTGCCAGGAACAGTCCCTGGCTGTGGAAACCTGCCCTGAACTTCAAAAAGTGTCCTACTGAGCAGAGACTGAGCTGAAAATTCACAGCACTGAGCAGAATTGCTTCTGCTGTGGCTGAAACGGGGACAACTCTTGAAGCTTCTAGCAAGCTATGTCTCAAGGACTCTCTGGTTAGAAGGGCTATCTCTGTGTTTCACAGCTCATCACCAATTTTTCAATCTTCTAATTGACTAATGAATTTCAGAGCCATGTAAGTGTTCCACATCCACAATACCCTGAGGCAAAGAGGCCCATAGATGAATTGTGTGGTGTTGTACAGTCAGGGATAGATTCTGTATCTTTATATTTTTGTTTAAAAAGAATAAAACCTAAAAAAATTTACTTGTCTTTGTTTAACAAGAAACTCACAGATTAATGCAGCCTACTCTCCTCTGCTTTTCAACACTCAAAGAAACAACATTCTTACAAGAATTAGACCTGCTGGACAAGGGAAGCTGCAGATTGTGTCACTTTGCCATGCTGTTTTGAATGGAAACGAAAAGCCCAAGCAGATTTAAAGGACCAGTTCTTCTCAGTATGAAGAGTGCTTAGCTCTACTGCAAGCATACGAGTCTGCACTTAGGCCAAAAAGCCAAGTTAAATATTCTCTGCTGTGCACTGCCCAATAATACCTTTAAAATAGACAAACACTCTCAAATTGCTTCTATGTTACTATCTTAAGTACTAAGGCACTCTGCTGCACCAGCTTTTACTCCAGTAGCGAGGTACCTACAAGTGGAAAAGCCAGTGCTCACGATAAAAGCAGGGTCATCTTGCCCAGTACCTTTATATGGCACTAAACTACTCTTAATCCATGCAGCCAGACTGGCCCTTCATGGTCAGAAGCACAAATCCTATGAATCCTCAGGTTGTTATTCCCAAGAAAGACAGGCAAAGCTCACCAGCATCCAGCCAGCTTCATTTGATTTAATGCAGTAGCCTTTATGATATGTTTCTTCTAACAGGCTTGCTTGACCACCCAGGAAGCACGAAGAAATCCGTAGTGAAGGACACATGGAAATCACATCAAAACAGTAATTTTGGGGGAAAGGAATGCTGGAGTGCTGGAAGGTTTAGGTCATCTGTAGATTTTCTAGAACAGTGGCTTTCAATCACATAATCACACCACACAGAATATGGAACGAACTGCAATACTGGAAATGTTTGCATGATGTAGAACCATTCCCTTCCACTCCTTTACCCTTCAACTTACAATATTCTCTGTCAGCCTCTTCAAAGCACAGACAAAAAACAATTATTTGACATTAGCAGTGTTGTAATTAAGACATTTTTACATCTGCCTTTAGAATGAATATAGCTGAGCTACAAACATGGTTTTTTGAAAGAGGCTAGTTTTGCTTTGCAGCTTGAGAATGACCCTGCCACCATGACCCTCAGCCTCACTTCTGTTCACACAGCAGAAATGTCTCTTAAAAACCACATTTTTCTTGATTTATGTGAGAGTTTATACCAAATGACATTTGAATTTTCCACTGACATCAGGCTGTTGTTAAATGTTAGCAAATATCCTATCTCTGGAATGCCAAGATAGGAAAACAAACTATCTTCTATCACAAATGGCATTCCATCTATCACACTTCATTTTTTTTGGCTGACAATAACAACTAAGATTGTGTTTATTTGCCTCCCTGTCTATTCACATCTTGTGTAGCAACAAGAAGAAAGACTGGGAGAAGCTCTCATTCTTACCTTCTGTCAAACAGTATCAAGATGAAATCAGCTGAAGCTGGCAAAAATGTTCTGTTGTGAACTTGCTGGCTGATCAGAATCATAGACAGGTTCTGCAGAGAATGACAATAGGTATCTCTCAGTTTTCATGCAGCAGATAAATCAGACTGAACTAAGCAGCTGGCTGCTGGATTAAAATTAGCAACAAGGTAACTACAGAGTACAGAGAAAATATTTCATATCTATGAAAAGGTTTTATACTGCCAAGCATAGGATCCCCATAGAAAACAAAACAAATTCTTGTCCAAGAGGCACTAAAGCAACCTCAGAGATGAACGCTCACTAGGGAAGTGATTGTGCCCCCATACTCAGCACTGTGAGGCCACAACTTGAATACTGAGTTCAATTTTGAGCCACTCACTCCAAGAAGGACATTGAAGTGCTGCAAGAGTAGTCAGGGATTGGCAGAGTCTGCCCAGGAAGGTGGTGGAGTCCCCATCCCTGGAGGTGTTCAAGAAAGGTGTGGCCATAGCACCTGGGGACATGGTTTAATGGCCAAGGTCTTAGGTTGCCAGTTGGACTCAATGATCTTAGAGATCTTTTCCAACCAAAACAGTCCTATGATTCTATGAAAATAAGTTATTATCAAACTGTATCTTGAAGAAATATCCAAAGCTTAATCACACTTGTCTGCTTGGCAAACGTCCACAAAGAAATCAGGGACAAAGGAGGAGAGTTAGGTTTGGCCACCTTCATCATATAGGAGCATCAGAGATTGAGATTTGCACTTATCACAACTTAACTGATTAATTTCTTAAGACACACAAGAAGGCAGAACTCAAGAACAAGGAGCTATCATGTGCTTCAGCTTGATTCACAGAAGATAATCTCCCAGAATGCTCCCTGTGCCAAACATCTCTGAGTCACTCAAACACTGAGGCACTGGAATGCTCTTTTCACCCACTGTTCCCATTGCAGGCTAAAGGGATCCTGACCCACAGTGCTGAATCTCACGTTTCACCTAACAAGCAATGTGTCCGCGACAGCGCAGCACAATTTCTACACTGCACCACATGAAATCCAGTATCAAAGCAAAGGCCTTTGAGAGCTGGATGAAGAAGTCATCTTTAATTTTTGTTTTAGGCTAACAAAGCAAACAAAGATCTCCTGTGTAACACTACCTGCTCCTGATCAATATGCTTCTTCCACACATATTGCTTCTGGCATCTTTGGTAAGAAGTGAATGCCTGCAGGATGTAATATTACATGATTTGAGGGAACTCCAAGTGTTTAATAGCCCACTCCCTGGCTCAGAGACTGCTGCAGGAGATAAAGACCTCCATCTTTTGTGTAGCAGATATGAGTAACTACATTAACCTTAAACTGAAGGAGAACATTTTGTTATGTAAGCATATCCCTGCTCCTATAATGCTATTCAGATTAATACAAAACACAGGGGAGATTAAGTGAGTAAATTCAATTTATTAGCGTTCTGCTGCTTGCTTGCTAAGCAGTGTGGGATTCAGGGGACTTGAGGCTCCTTCTAGTGTGGCACATAATCCAGGCTATAGCAATACAGAATTGTTTAGGTTGGAAGAGATCTTGAAGATCATCGAGTCCAGCCATTAACCCTGCACAGCCAATTCACCACTAAACCATGTCCCACAGCACCACATCTCTGCAGCTTTTGAATTCCTCCAGGGGTGATGATTCCACTACTTCCCTGGGCTGCCTGTACCAGGGCTTGACAACCCTTTAAGAGAAGAAGTTATTCCTCACATCCAATCCAAACCTCCCCTGGCACAATTTCAGGTCATTTCCTCTTCTCCTGTCACTTGTTAACTGGGAGAAGAGACCATTCCCCACCTTGCTACAGCCTCCTTTCAGGGAGCTGTAGAGAGTCAGAATGACTCCCTCAAACCTTCTTTTCTCTAGACTCAACAATCCCAGTTCCCTCAGCTGCTCTTCACCAGTCCTGCTCTCCAGACTCTTCGCCAGGTTTGCTGCCTCTCTCTGCACCTGTACCAGCACCTCAAGGCTCTTCTTGGAATGAGGGGTCCAAAATTGAACCCAGTATTCAAGACGTGGCCTCACCAGTACCAAATACAGGTATGTCAGAGGGACAGCTGACAGTGGCAAGGTGGGTTGAGTGTACCACTTACAATTTGACTGTTCAGCACAGCAACTGTTCAGTTCCACTTCAAAATCTCATGTCACTACCAGCACATAAAGGTGACTCTGTATTTGGCACAGGATGCTTAGAATCTTCAACTTAACATTACACTCCAAGTAGTTCCAGCGTGAGCTGTTCCAACTGAAATATTCTACTCTATTCTATCCTATCCTGTTCCATTCCATTTCCATTCCATTTCCATTCCATTTCCATTCCATTTCCATTCCATTCCCATTCCAACCTTTTCTCTTCTGTCATGGACAGAGGGGCACTAGAGTCTTTTATTGACTTGCTCCAAGTCCTACCTTGACACCTGAGAATCCAGTAGGCTAGAAAGGGAACTCAGAAAAAGGTGGGTGGTAGGAAGATGATATCCTGTGAGAAAACACTAAAGCTCAAGACATATTTTCTTCCTTCTCTATAACTCTCATAAACATCAGCTTTGGGGTTGACATTCAGAGAGAGAATCAGAGCCATTTTTCACTACAAGCTCACTGCAAGAACTGCTAAAACTAGCTCAAAGCAGTCTGGGTGGGGGGTGAGTATCTATTTTCTTCTTTAGAACATCTCTTGAAAGTTTGGTGTATGTTTGGGCTGAAATAAACTTTGACAGAGCTGTGTACAAGTCAGAAATCCCTTCTGCTATTGCTGTGTTTATAACAGTGCACAGGAAACATGCAGAGTTAATCAGTGCAGGAATTACAAAGCAGAGATAATTACAGCTCTTGTCCATATCCAAGACTGTCAGAAATTCACTTTACAATAATGGCTTCAAATCCAGGCTCTTCTCTTCCTGCTAGGGTCACTATTTAACCCGCAGTTAAATGAAAACCACAGTTGATTGGGAGGGGGAATCTTGGCAGTGGCAAGGACTATATCTCATTCTACAGTCCTCATCAAACACGGGGCATACCACCAATGGCTTATCTCCAATCTGCAATTCTCCCCTCCACCCATCTGTAAATCTGAATTAATTAATGAATGCCCTGATGTTTTCAAGGTCATGGAAAATGAAAGGCACTCAGCAAAACGACTCCACTGACAGTGATGGGTATTTGGCGGGGAGGGAGGGGGTGGGTTTATGTCAACGGCAAATATGTGAGGCTCCTTAATCTGTGCAATGAGGAATAAATAGAATGCAGATAAATTAAGTTTTTAATAAACTATAAAATGTCTGAGGCTTTATAGAACAGTCTCAAAACACACAAGAATTTCGGAGACATCATTAGATGCAAGGTCCTGCATCTGGGTTGGGCCAACCCCAGGCACAAATCCAGGGTGGATGCAGAGCGGGTTGAGAGCAGCCCTGAAGAAAAAGACTTGGGGCTGCTGGTTGCTGAGCAGCTCCCCAGGAGCCAGCAGTGCCTTCCTGCAGCCCAGAAGGCAGCTGTGTGCTGGCTGCAGCCAGAGGAGTGTGGGCAGCAAGGCAAGAGAAGGGATTCTGTCTCTTGGCTCTGCTTTGCTGAAACCCCCACCTCGAACAGTGAGTGTGGCCAGTGCTGGTGTTCNGTACAAGTCAGAAATCCCTTCTGCTATTGCTGTGTTTATAACAGTGCACAGGAAACATGCAGAGTTAATCAGTGCAGGAATTACAAAGCAGAGATAATTACAGCTCTTGTCCATATCCAAGACTGTCAGAAATTCACTTTACAATAATGGCTTCAAATCCAGGCTCTTCTCTTCCTGCTAGGGTCACTATTTAACCCGCAGTTAAATGAAAACCACAGTTGATTGGGAGGGGGAATCTTGGCAGTGGCAAGGACTATATCTCATTCTACAGTCCTCATCAAACACGGGGCATACCACCAATGGCTTATCTCCAATCTGCAATTCTCCCCTCCACCCATCTGTAAATCTGAATTAATTAATGAATGCCCTGATGTTTTCAAGGTCATGGAAAATGAAAGGCACTCAGCAAAACGACTCCACTGACAGTGATGGGTATTTGGCGGGGAGGGAGGGGGTGGGTTTATGTCAACGGCAAATATGTGAGGCTCCTTAATCTGTGCAATGAGGAATAAATAGAATGCAGATAAATTAAGTTTTTAATAAACTATAAAATGTCTGAGGCTTTATAGAACAGTCTCAAAACACACAAGAATTTCGGAGACATCATTAGATGCAAGGTCCTGCATCTGGGTTGGGCCAACCCCAGGCACAAATCCAGGGTGGATGCAGAGCGGGTTGAGAGCAGCCCTGAAGAAAAAGACTTGGGGCTGCTGGTTGCTGAGCAGCTCCCCAGGAGCCAGCAGTGCCTTCCTGCAGCCCAGAAGGCAGCTGTGTGCTGGCTGCAGCCAGAGGAGTGTGGGCAGCAAGGCAAGAGAAGGGATTCTGTCTCTTGGCTCTGCTTTGCTGAAACCCCCACCTCGAACAGTGAGTGTGGCCAGTGCTGGTGTTCCCAGCATAACAGAGACATGGAACTGTTGGAGTGAGTCCAAATGAGGTGACAAGAATGATCCAAGGACTGGAGCACCTCTTTCATGCTGAAGGAACTGGGGTTGTTCAGCCTGGAGAAGAATCCGGGGGACTTTACAGCTGCCTTCCAACAACTGAAAAGAACCTGCAAGGAGGCTGCAGAAGAACTTTTCCTAAGAGTATCTAGCAACAGGACAAGGGGGAATGACTCTAAGCTGAGGGAGAGCAGGTTTAGACTGAATGTTAGGAAGTCCTTCAGTAAGAGGGTGGTGAGACTCTGGAAGACATTTCCCACAGAAGCTGTGGATGTCCCCTCCCTAGAGGTGTTCAAGGCTAGGCTGGATGAGGCCTTGAGCAACCAAATCTATCTGAGAGGCGTCCATGCTCACAGCAGGGAGGTTGGAGTAGATGATCTCTGATGTCCCTTCCAACTAAAACCGTTCAGTGATTCTACATCTGCATGCAAATTCAGTCATGCTCTCTTTGCTTGCTCCTGCTGACTGTGGACAAGTTCTGCTGTCAGCACTGGCTACTCACAGACTAGAGTCACTGACTCAGAACTCTTCCACACATTGTACACCAGCAAATCCCATGGCAGTGACGATTAAAACACACAAGATGAAGTAAGACAAAGATGTCATTTAGGAATACACTCTTGGCAAGATGGGAATGTGTCCACTAGATAAGCAATATATAAATTCAGGGAATCAGTTTCTGCAGACACCCTGAAACTGAGCAGCTTCTGAAAAAAAAGGCCTAAGTGAAGACTTCATTGGAGAAAATGCTATGACTTTGGAAAATGAGAAGGACCAGTTGCTTAAAATTCTGGAAGATGCTGAGCCAAAAGTACTCTCTAATACTTGTGGTGCTTAAAGGATGGATTTTCAATCCAGTCTTAATCCTGATACGACCCTTAAGGAAAAAAAGAGACATTGCAAATTACACTTTAAGCCTGATGTATAACACCAGACTTTGCTCCTACCTTAGAACAGATGAGGTGGACTCAGCGAGAAACACACCAGTTTGGTTTCTACTTTTCACTTAAAAATGTAAAGCTCATTGCTTTCTTGACAAGGAAAGAAATGAAACAAGATAAAACTGACAAAATTCAATGACTGCAGTTCACAGCAGCTGGGGAACGAGGTCTCCTCTTAGGTGAACATCTGACACCTTAGGACAGCAAAGGCATCCTACTGGAGCCCAGTACACATGTGTCTGCATTAAGAGGACTCGAAGCTCATCTCCCTCAGTGCTGACATATGTTGGAAGAACAGGGTGAAGATATTTTGAAGATACTGCTCTGCACTAATCAAATACCTCAGTGCTGTAACCTCATTACCACCGAGAGATCTGGGCAGTGAGGCTGCCAAATGGCAGATCACATTCAGGTGGAAGCAGCTACAACTATAGGAAGTGATGATCAATGGATTGAACCTGTCAAGATTTGAGGAAGGTTCCCAACTGCTACAAAGCACCTTGAATACTGGGTTCAGTTTTGGGCCCCTCGCTCCAAGAAAGACACTGAGTGTGTCCTGAGAAGGGCAACAAAGCTGGTGAAGGGTCTGGAGAACAGAGCTGGGGAGGAGTAGATCAGGGAATTAGGGAATTGCTTAATCTGGAGAAGAGGAGGCTGAGAGGAGACCTCATTGCTCTCTAGAACTCTCTGAAAGGAGGCTGGAGACAGGTAGGGGTTGGTCTCTTCTCCCTGGTATCAGGTGACAGAATGCGACGAAACACCCTGAAATTGTGCCAGGGGAGGGTTAGGTTGGAACTTCAAAGAACTGAAGAATTTCTTTGCTGCAAGAGCAGTCAGGGATTGGAACAGCCTGCCCACGGGGGTAGTGGAGTCCCCATCCCTGGAGGTGCTCAAGAAATGTGTGGACATGGCATGCTGGGACACGATTTAATGGCCAACGGTTGGACTCAGTGATCTTAGAGGTCTTTTCCAACCCAAACGGTTCTACAGCATAAGCTAAAGCTGTGTATTAGAACAATAAATACAATAAATCAAGTATTCTGGATAGAACATTTTCAGCAGCCTGTTATTTCTGCCACTGTGAAAAATCCTATTTATCCCTTTTAACACAGCTGGGAAGTTGTCAGTACCACAGGGAAACCTCCAGTATTTCTAAAATGTACCTTTTGTTGCTCTTTTTATCAATTTCATGCATCTGACAGTCTCTGTTTCATCAAAACATTATTTGTCCAATTTGTTTAAGTCACTCCAGCCCATCCTTTGCACTTGGGAGACCATCTACACTCACACATGCTAATACCATTGTGGTAATACGATTTTATTGCTGCTCTTATCACCACCGTTATTATTAGCAATCAATAATGTAGATGGCTCAGCAAAATGCCTAATACCAAAGCCAACTGTTATATAATGATTATTAGCACATTATCAAATCCATCTTGCACAGGAACAGGACAAGATCTTTCTTCCTGCAGGGATCTCTCTGCTTCTGGCAGAGTTTTTCTAACTTATCAACAGGACTTTTGCAGGGAGAGAATTAACTTTCACCACTGCAGCCCACAAAGTCTCAAGCACATCTGAAGCACACAATGATAAATCCTCAGCACATACACAGGACTTGCTATCTCATCTCTGATGAAACACATTTTCATCTGCAGGCTCCCCCACCAGCCTCCTCCTTCCACATTCTGTTCTGTCATTTGAAGAAAACTGGCAACCTCTACAGAGGCTGCTTTTTACAAAATAACATTTGAACCACCTGCCCACACCTCTGCTCTCTGAATGCACAACTAATCATGCAATTCCCCAGCAAAACCACAATCAGCAAGAGCTTGGGCATCAGGCTGAAGGCAATGCTCATTTCTCCTGGTTAAAACCTTACTTTATCCACATGGAAAAGCATAATGTGTTCACAACCCCCTCAAAGAAAACTAGTAGACTAATGAAGCCAAACCATAATTTGTGTAGCCTTTTTCAGGCTGCAGCTGGTTTTATGTCCTCCTAATAATGTCTTCTTTTAATGTGCTATTTCCATAATGCATTATTATTAAAGCACTTGATGGGAGTTACCTGCTGCTTTTGTTTTACTTTGGCCTCTTTTGAAGCCACACTTTGAAGTTTTTTGATTTCTGTAAAATGATTGAGGGTTTGTTTCCCTCCCTTAGCAGGTCTGCCAGAAATCACTCTTGGAATTTCTCACTAGAAGATGCTGCAAACCAACCATTTTCCATAGAACTCCAGATGAATTAGGAGAGAAAGGATTCAATATATTCATACTAACCCTTTTCTCACAATCCAGCTTTAGTTTCCTGGTTTCCAAGAAAGTCCCAAGTCTACAGGCCAATTCTGAATGCTTGACAGGCACAATTTGAGAAATCCTCCTGGAGCAGCAGTGATTACAGAAGGCAACTGGCAGCTAAGAGACCTATGCTGTATTCCCAGCTTCATTACTGATTTTTCTGGATGACCTTGTCAAGTCGTTTAATGCCTTTCTGCCTGTGTTCCCCTATCTGCAAAAGGTTCAGATAAACACCTTCCTTCTGAAAACACTGTAAACTTGTTTATTATGGAAATAGTTCCCCAGATGTTCCTGTGGCTCTCAGAGTGGAGAGAACAGATGAAAAACACAATGGCCACATCACAAAAAATGTCAATCTTCTATTTTCTAACAGATTAAAACACTGTAGGTTAAGTAATAGGTTAAGCTTGCACCTGAAGAGTTTATCTCAGATCAAAGAATTGTTTGGCTTGGAAGAGACATTAAAGATCATCTAGTTCCAATCCCCTGCCACAGACAGAGACACCTCCTCCTCAACCAGGTGGCTCAAGGACCCATCCAACCTGGCTTTCACAGAATGGTAGGGGTTGAAAGGGACCTCTGGAGACCATCAAGTCCAATCTCCCTGCTACTACAATACTTCCATGGTTGCAGCCTCCAAATTATCTCTGGCAGCCCTCTGATCATCTTATCAGGAGACTTCTCACCCTCTTTTAAGTGCTGCTTAATTCCTACCAGCCATGCCAGCACCATACCTGCAAACCACAATGGTAACAAAAAGCAGAAAAACTGGCACGAACTTCTTTTGTTCTGCTTAATTCAAGCTGCTTTACCACATAGCCAAGCTTCACTTTGGTCAGGTATGTACTTCTCAGAACTGGGATGAAAGCAACTGACAGAAAGCTAACAGTGACAAGCAGGCTTAGGGGTGCCAATCACCGCTGAGGTTAGCTGATGACCACCTGCATCTTCCTCAATGGAAACCGACTCTTGCATGCCCCCTCCGTGCCCTTGAGTGGCTAATGCACAGAGTTTTGTTGCTAATGGCCCAACACACCTACTATAAATGGAATACCTAAATGCAGTCCTATTATGAGTCATTCCACCAATTTTAAGGGCCAACATAATAGCAGAGAGGAAGCCAAACTGGAAGGGAGAGGAGTGCCACTTTAATTAATCCAGCTGAACAGACCTGTGCCAGCTAACAACTCACAAAAACAGGTGGGCTCTGGCATTTAATGCACATCGGGTACTGTAAAAGCACCGTGGATGTTTTGTGAAGGCAGCACNAGAGAACAGATGAAAAACACAATGGCCACATCACAAAAAATGTCAATCTTCTATTTTCTAACAGATTAAAACACTGTAGGTTAAGTAATAGGTTAAGCTTGCACCTGAAGAGTTTATCTCAGATCAAAGAATTGTTTGGCTTGGAAGAGACATTAAAGATCATCTAGTTCCAATCCCCTGCCACAGACAGAGACACCTCCTCCTCAACCAGGTGGCTCAAGGACCCATCCAACCTGGCTTTCACAGAATGGTAGGGGTTGAAAGGGACCTCTGGAGACCATCAAGTCCAATCTCCCTGCTACTACAATACTTCCATGGTTGCAGCCTCCAAATTATCTCTGGGCAACCTGTTCCAGTGCCTTATCACACTGGTGGTGAAGGATTTCTAGCAGCTGACTTAAATCTACCTTCTTCCAAGTCCTAAAGCTTCCATATATGTCTAGAATATAGAATAGGCTAAANTTTGTTCTGCTTAATTCAAGCTGCTTTACCACATAGCCAAGCTTCACTTTGGTCAGGTATGTACTTCTCAGAACTGGGATGAAAGCAACTGACAGAAAGCTAACAGTGACAAGCAGGCTTAGGGGTGCCAATCACCGCTGAGGTTAGCTGATGACCACCTGCATCTTCCTCAATGGAAACCGACTCTTGCATGCCCCCTCCGTGCCCTTGAGTGGCTAATGCACAGAGTTTTGTTGCTAATGGCCCAACACACCTACTATAAATGGAATACCTAAATGCAGTCCTATTATGAGTCATTCCACCAATTTTAAGGGCCAACATAATAGCAGAGAGGAAGCCAAACTGGAAGGGAGAGGAGTGCCACTTTAATTAATCCAGCTGAACAGACCTGTGCCAGCTAACAACTCACAAAAACAGGTGGGCTCTGGCATTTAATGCACATCGGGTACTGTAAAAGCACCGTGGATGTTTTGTGAAGGCAGCACAGCACTGGCACACACACAAAAAAAAAAACCCAAACAAACCCAAAAAGGCCATTTAGAGGTTTAAGACAGCTTTTCTAGGGGCACCCGGGCATATTTCACCCGAGGAAGGATGTTTACTGACGTCGTAGCCGGCTCCCACAGACATTTCGCGGCCCGCGGGCGGCTCCATCGCTGCCTGCTCGCCGCTGCGCTGAGGGCGCTCCCTCAGACCCCCACAAAATAGCGGCGGGCGCCCAGGGCTCCGCGCGTCCCTTCTCTTTCGGCACCGCCGGGCGGGCCTGCCACATCGCTACAGCAGGAGGGCGGCTGCAAGAAAGGGAGGCATCGGTTGCCATTCCCTCGGAGAACCATGAGCCCGAGGGCGCACAAAACCGGGACGGGGCCGGACAGCACAGCACAGCACAGCCCTGCCTGCAAAACCCCTGAGGGACGCGGCGCAGCTGCACGGAGGCTCGTGACACCCAGCGCTCGCGCAGGACCCGCAAAGCCTGAAGGCGCTGCCTGATTGGCTCTTGTGTGCGTGACGCCCGCTGATTGGGGAACAATTCCCCCCAGCGCGCTCTTTCCCCCTTCCTATTGGCCCTTGCTTCCCACCCAGCTGCCGGCGCCAAGCTCTCCCTGCTGTTTTTCGCAGCCTCAGCGCCCGGGATGGCGGTGGCGGGAGAAGGCGGGGACACCTCCCTCCTCGGCAGCGCCACGACGTGGCCCTTGAAGCGCTACGGCCGCTTCCTACCTCCGAGGGATGGCGAGCAGGAAGAGCAAAGCACCTCTTGGAAGGTGATGGGGCGGGGTGAGGTTGTGGGGGCTGGCCGCTTGCATTTGGAGTGGCTGGTTTCAGTGGAGGCTGGCTGCTTGCGTTTGCAGTGACTGGCTCCAGTAGGGGGCTGGGAGGCTGCTGTGTAGCAAGAATAGAATGGTAGAATCATAGAATGGTAAGGTTGGAAGGCAGCTTAAAGATCGTCTAGTTCCAACCCCCTGCTATAGGCAGGGACACCTCCCGCTAGTATAGGTCACTCAAGGCCTCATCCAGCCTGGTCCTGAATACCTCCAGGGAGATTGTGGAGCACAGAAGCACCCAACGTTGATCACGTTGGGTGATTCTGTGCTCCACAACCTCCCTAGGCAACCTGTGCCAGTGTCTCACCACCCTCACTGCAAAGAGCTTCCTCCTAACATCCGGTTTCAATCTCCCCTCTGCCAGTTCAAGCCCATTGCCCCTTGTCCTGTCATTGCAAGCCCTTGTCAACAGTCCCTCCCCAGCCTTCCTGTAGCCCCCCTCAGATCCTGGAAGGCCACTCCAAGCAGTAATGAGTGAGCCCCTCTCAGGCTGCCTTTTGCAAGTTCAGAGCTAATGCAGGCATCAGGAGAGATGTTGCTTCGTGAGTTATTAATGAAAACATGCAGCACCCCCAAATTCCAGCATGTTAAGGTTGGAAGGGACCTCTGGAGTTCATCTCCAACCCCCTTGCTAAAAGAAGGGTCCCTCTGAGCAGTTTGCCCAGCATCACAATGGCCAGCTGGGTTTGGAATCTCTCCACAGTGGACTCCACAGCCTCTCTGGGCAGCCTGCTCCAGGGCTCCAAGTACTCTCACAGCAAAGAAGTTTGTCCTCATCCTCAGATGGAACACCCAGCTTCCAGTTTGTGTCTGGCCCCATCCTCTTGCCCCCTCCACCCCTTGTCAGTCCTCAGTCCTTGCTGAGGACTGACAAGATCCCCGTTCAGGCTGCTCTTCTCAAGGCTAAATACCCTCAGGTCTCTCAGAGAGATGGTTCCAGGCCCCTCAGCATCATCCCCGACACATCAATGATATAATAGTGGCCCACTTTTTTTTTTTTTTTTTTTAAACTCCTCTTTCAGCTGTGACCTGTGGTATTAAAACCTAGAGATCAAGTTGGAAGAGTCCAAATGGTTGTTTAAAGTAGTTAAGTCTCTTTATGGAGTTAGTGAAAAAATAAAATTATTAAATGTGCCTCCTGCCTAGGGGAGTGGAGGAAAAGTTGCATTACTGAGAGGTAAGTTCTATACCTGACTTGTTGCACTGACCTTTGAAACCTTTTATTCTGCACTAAAAAAAGGGAAATGTTGTGCTGACAGTATCAGATTCTTGTTCTATCTTTTTAAAGGTTTTTGAATCCAATGAAGAATCAGGCCACCTTATCCTGACCATTGTGGTGTCTGGCCATTTCTTTATTTCCCAGGGGCGAACGGTCCTGGTAAGTTTCTCATGTCTAAAGAACATTTCTTCTTTGATATTACCATCAGTATTAACTTTGTTTCCCTTCTCAGCTTGGTGTAGCCTCTCACTGAAAGGAAGCTGTCCCATTTTAGTTTTGCTCATGGTAATAATTCTCTTGTGCTGCTTTCTGCGTTTATCAGACTATTACTAAACAGTATTTCATGCTGAGGAACACTGCTCTGTAGTTCTCAAAAGCTAAATTAAGACTTACAGTAATAAGTGCTGCATCACAGGATGTCAGGGACCTCTGGAGATCTTCACTCCAACTTCCCTGCCACAGCAGGGCCATAGAATCTAGCACAGGTCACACTGGAACACATCCAGACAGGGCTTGAAAGTCTCCAGAGAAGGAGACTCCACAATCTCTCTGGGCAGCCTGTGCCAGTGCTCTGTCACCCTTCCAATCAAGAAGTTCTTCCTCATGTTGAGGTGGAACTTCTTGTGCTATAGTTTTCATCCATTGCTCCTTGTCCTATCTCAGGGCACAAGTGAGCAGAGGCTGTCCCTGTCCCTTCCTTCCTGACCCCCAGCTCTCAGATATTTATATCTAGTGATTAGATCCCCTCTCAGTTTTACAGATTAAACAGCCCCAGGGCTCTCAGCCTTTTCTCATCAGGCAGTATTCCAGTCCCTTCAGCATCCTTTTATCCCTCCTTTGGACTCTCTCCAAGGTCCCTGTCCCTCTTGAACTGGGGAGCCCAGAAGTGGATGCAGTATTTCAGGTGGGGCCTTACTAGGGCAGAGAGGGAGGAGACTCTGCCTGGATCTGCTGGACACAGTCTTATGTTGAAAGATGTGTGAGGTTCTTTCACTATTCTAAGAAAACAGAGAAAGCAAACTGTTAATATAATAAATATAAACATAATTTCCTATATGATCCATCTAGTTTCTTCCTATTAGAAAGGGCAGATCCTGCCTCTCCAACCTGATCTCCTTCTATGATCAGGTGACCCGCCTGGTGGATGTGGGGAGGCCTGTGGATGTGGTCTACCTGGACTTCAGCAAGGCCTTTGACACTGTCCCCCACAGCAAACTGCTGGCTAAGCTGTCAGCTCATGGCTTGGATGGCAACACTCTGTGCTGGGTTAGGAACTGGCTGGAGGGCCGAGCCCAGAGAGTGGTGGTGAATGGTGCCACATCCAGCTGGAGGCCGCTCACTAGCGCTGTCCCCCAGGGATCAGTACTGGGCCCCATCCTCTTTAACATCTTCATTGATGATCTGGATGAGGACATTGAGACAGTCATCAGCAAGTTTGCAGATGACACCAAGCTGGGGGCAGATGTTGGTGGGTTGGAGGGCAGAAGGGCTCTGCAGCAGGACCTCGAGCGCCTGGACAGATGGGCAGAGTCCAAGGGGATGGCTTTCAACAAATCCAAGTGCCGGGTGCTGCACTTTGGCCACAACAACCCCATGCAGAGCTACAGGCTGGGGTCGGAGTGGCTGGAGAGCAGCCAAACAGAAAGGGATCTGGGGGTGCTGATTGACACCCGCCTAAACATGAGCCAGCAGTGTGCCCAGGTGGCCAAGAAGGCCAATGGCATCCTGGCCTGCATCAGGAATAGTGTGGCCAGCAGGAGCAGGGAGGTCATTCTCCCCCTGTACTCTGCACTGGTTAGGCCACACCTTGAGTACTGTGTCCAGTTCTGGGCCCCTCAATTTAAGAAGGACATTGAGGTGCTTGAGCGTGTCCAGAGAAGGGCAACGAGGCTGGTGAGAGGCCTCGAGCACAAGCCCTATGAGGAGAGGCTGAGGGAGCTGGGATTGTTTAGCCTGGTGAAGAGGAGGCTCAGGGGAGACCTTATTGCTGTCTACAACTACCTGAAGGGTGGTTGTGGCCAGCAGGAGGTTGCTTTCTTCTCTCAGGCAACCAGCACCAGAACAAGAGGACACAGTCTCAAGCTGTGCCAGGGGAAGTTTAGGCTGGAGGTGAGGAGAAAGTTCTTCACTGAGAGAGTCATTCCCCACTGGAATGGGCTGCCCAGGGAGGTGGTGGAATCACCGTCCCTGGAGGTGTTCAAGGCACGTTTGGACGTGGCACTTGGTGCCATGGTCTAGTCTTGAGGTCTGTGGTAGTGGGTTGGACTTGATGATCTTTGAGGTCTCTTCCAACCTTGTTATACTGTGATACTGTGATACTGTGATTTAGTTCTGATAATTTGGCCTAACAAAGGGGATGTTTTTTTCTGCATTGGGCACTGTGATCTAATGTACAACTTACATTCATGGTGGCAAAACATCAACTGCAAAGCTGTGTCAACTGATTTTCTTGTAGCCTGCACTTAACTAAGCATGAGCAGCTACTAAACTGAAGATTTCACAGTGACAGCAAAGAGGTTAAGAGAAACAGACAAGGTGTGTGCTGGAAAGTGGGATCAAGGATGTTCAGAGCATGTCACCAGTACTCCATAGAATCAGTAAGGCTACAGCAGACCTTTAAGATCATTGAGTCCAATGATAATCCAACTACTATGACCACTAAGCTATATCCTGAAGCACCACATCTAAAGCTTCTTGAACATCTGCAGGGATGGGGACTCCACCACCTCCCTGGGCAGCTTGTTCCAATCCCTCACCACTCAGTAAAGAAGCTTTTCCTAATGGCCAATCTAAACCTCCTCTGGAACAACATAAGCCCATTTCCTCTTGTCCTGTTGTTAGTTACCTGGGAGAAGGGAGCAACACCAGCCTCACTCCAGCCTCCTTTCAGGTAGTTGTAGAGATCAAATGACCTCCCTTTAGCCTTTTCCAGACTAAATAACCCCAGCTCTCTCAGATGTTCCTTGTATGATGCCCTCCAAACCCCTCCCCAGCCTGGTTGCTCTCTGTGGACACACTCCAGGACCTCAATGTATGCTGTGGCATCTAGAACTGAACCCAGTACCAGGGCTGAATACAGGGTCACCATCGCTCCTATCCTCGAGCAGATCAACACTCCTGCTTAGTTTAGTGTCATCTGCAAATTTGCTGATGGTGCCCTCAATCCCCTCATCCAAATAATTAATAAAGATAGAGAACTGGAGATACTAAACATAGTAAGAAATAGGTATTGGCTGATAAATATAGTAGAAAGCTTTTACAAATCACTGAAAAGATGCTGCAGCATTAAGATAAAGATTTTTTTTATAATATAGAATTTATAAGAGACACTGCTGTAGCTTTAAATATGTATAAGCTTAGAAATTAGTTTTTACTGTGTACCTTAAAAGGTCTTAAAGTTGCAGAAATACCTTGAGTATAGAAGTAAAACCAAGGATACCTTTGACATTTTTTGGCCTGTCAGTGTGTTAAGGGTGTTGAATAGATAATGAATGAGCTACCAGAGAGCTGTCAGCTGTCAGTCTGGATACCCCTCACACAAGACATGGTGTTTGGCTCCCATATTTAGTGAGGATAAGATGGCTATTCTTAGACAAGGTAAAAATGGGACATGGAAAGTATTTTAGCAGTTGTGTTGAATAAGAAAAAAAAAAAAAGAAATGGATGGAGCAATTAAAAGTCCCAATAGTTAAAAGCAACTGAAATGAGCCTTGCTGCCCTCTCAACCAGATTCCTCTGTTGGAGCTAATCCTGTTTTCAGTCTGTAACTGTTTAGTAGACTTAAATTGCTCTCTAGAATGGCCTTGGGATAACCATCTAGAGGCTAACTGAAAGTAAGTTTTAATAACCACCTAAGGAGCAAAAAAATGCTCAGACAAAAGCTGTAGCTCTGGCAGGGACTGAATCTGGCAAGTAACAATGGGCAAATAGAAGCATGCAGTTGTGAGGGCTGAGTGTAGGAAGTACAAGCAAGGCTTTAAAAAGACTTGGCTGAGAAAAGCACTTTCTTGCAGCTCTTAGGTTTAGTGGCTAGTGGAGCTTTCAGGCAGCTGCCCTGAAAGGGCAGATGAGGAATTTCCAATTCAGTTTCTAAGAGACATTTAAGATATTGCAGTAACGGTCACAGCCTAATGGTGCAGAGAAGAGATGGAACAGACATGCTTGGTAAATCTCACCAAGATGCAATACTGAGAGTTCAAAAGGAGGGAAAAAAAGTTGTTCCTTTTAAAACATTTCTTTTGGCAATGCTTCTGTGCCAACTTTAAGGCCAACACCAACAACTTTCTTTCAAGTATTAGGGAAGTGTTACACGAAAGTAGTGCCATGAGGATTTTGAAACCTGACTGTCAATTCCTTGGGGTGCCCCTCTGAGTACCCCAAGCTGGGATTGTGCTGCAGGTGTGTTCTGTGCATACAGGACTGAGCTGGTGTGAAATGCATTGGTACAATATAGAAACATAGAATCGTTCAGGCTGGACCCTCAGAGATCATCTATGCCGACCTCCCTGCCATGGGCAGGGACAGCTCTCAGCTAGACTTAGTTGCTCAAGGCCTCATCCAACCTGGCCTTGAACACTTCCAGGGAGGGGCCAACCACAGCCTCTGTGGAAACCTATTCCAGAATCTTACCACCCTCTTACTGAAGAACTTCTTCCTACGATTCAGTCTAAACCTACTCTCCTTCAGCTTAAAACCATTCCCCCTTGTCCTGTTGCTAGACACCCTCATGAGACGTTCCTCTCCAGCCTTCCTGCAGATTCCCTTCAGATGTTGGAAGGCAGCCTGTACTACAGGCTCAGCAACCCCAGCTCCCTCAATCTATCCTCATAGCAGAGATGCTCTTTGGATCATCCTTGTGGCTCTCCTCTGGGCTCCCTAAAACAGTTCTATGTCACTCTTACGCTGGAGACACCAGAACTAGACACAGTATTGGAGGTGAGGTCTCAGCAGAGCAGAGCAAAGGGGCAGAAGCCCCTCTCTTGCCCTGCTGCCTATACTTCTCTGGTTGCAGCCCAGCACACAGATGGCTTCTGGGCTGCAGGAGAGCACTGCTGGCTCGTGGGGAGCTTCTCAGCAATCAACAGCCCCAAGTCATTTTCTTCACTGCTGCTCTCAACCAACTCTGCACCCAGCCTGGATTTGTGCCTGGGGTTGGCCCAAGCCAGATACTGTAGAGTCCAAGATAGCCACAACTGAACAGGCCCCTGGTGAAATCTTGCCAACTCCTTATTGAGTTGCCACATAACAAAGAGTTATTGTGCAGTCTGTGTTGTGGCTGCAGACATAATCAGACTGTAGAAATGGTTAATCTTGCTGGTTCTATCTCCCTATCATCTCCAGCTCTCAGGAGCTGTCAGAAACCTGTCACAATATCTAAACAGGCTTTGCACCACTAAGTACACACAGTTCTTTGAAATCTGTCACAGCCCAAATCCTCTCACTGTGGGGGGGGTCCATTAGAAGGGACGTTTTGTCACAGAGGATAATGCAGAAGTTTCTGCTCCAGAGGGAACCTATCAAGCTCAACAGAATGCTGCCCATGTTGAAATGATTCAGCTGCTGCATTTACTGTGCACTCACTGGTGCATCCTGGCCTGGGCTACTGAATGTTTCCTTTTCCTTGGCAAGGTGTTCTCTAACATGTACGTGCCCTACTCCTGCTGCAATTCCCTGTGATGTACTCACAGAGCACCTTCTTGCTGTGTAATACCTGCATCCTTTAAGTTGTTGCTGTCTAGTCTTTTGATCTGCCTTCTAAGCCCTGCTTTTCAGACCTTTTGATGTAGCAGAGGCTCCTGGCTTTGAGGGAACTGTGTAACAATTATCTTAGCTTTGTACCTTGTACCTCTGCTTGGGAACATGGTGAGTGAGGCACAAGATGTGTGCCACAGGGATGCTAGTTCCTTCTCAACTTAAATAACTGTGGTTTTGTGACATTTCCATTTATGGATTAATAAAAGGGTTTTTTTCCTCCCCATTTCCTTTCCAAGAATGAACTGAGCTGTTCATTCAAGAATGTATTCATTGGTGAATGTCCCTGTGTTCTTTTACTGCAGTAGTAATGGTAAAGCAGGAACCCCTGCCCTACCACAAGAACTTTAACATGAACCACCCTGAGTAACAGTTTTAAAACCAGAAAGTTTTCATCCAGTGTCTGTAACAAAAGAAAACTGCATGGTTTTACAATGAGTGGTGCTGTGGCATGTCCTTATCTCTTCTGCTTTAAAAGTGGCAAAGAATGTGGTAAAATCAGGGCAGTAGGAGATGCAAACCATCTTGGTTTGTACCTCTCTTTTCTTTGGGAAGACAAAAGACAGAGCACCTCTGTTCTTCAGTGGTGTGTACATTTCACACAAGCCAAAATAGGATCAAAGAAATGTTTAGGCTACAAAAGGCCTTTAAGTCCAACCATTAACCCAGAACTACCAAGTCTGGTGCTAAACCATGTCCCTCAGCACCAATCTACATGGCTTTTAAATCCCTCGCGGGATGGGGACTCCACTACTGCCCTGTGCAGACTGTTCCAGGGCTTGACAACCCTTTCAGGGAAGAATTTTTTCCTAATATCTACCTCTAACCTCTGTTTGCAAAACTTAAGGCCATTTCCTGTCATCCTGTCACTTTCTGTCTGAGAGAAGAGACCAACCCCCACCTGGCTCCAGGCTCCTTTCAGGGAGTTGCAGAAAGCCAGAAAGTCTCCCCTCAGTCTCTTTTTCTCCACACTAAACACCCCCAGTTCCCTCAGCTGCTCCTCTCCACACTAAACACCCCCAGTTCCCTCAGCTACTCCTCTCCACACTAAACACCCCCAGTTCCCTCAGCTGCTCCTTGCCAGCTCTGTTCTCCAGACCCTTCCTCAGCTTTGTCCTTCTCTGGACCTGCTCCAGGCCTTCAATGTCCTTCTTGTGGTGAAGGGCCCAAAACTGAATGCAGTACTGAAGGTGTAGCCTCACCAGTGGCCAGTACAGTGGATGATCACCTCTCCAGGTTTGTTGGCCACACTACTGCTAATCCAGACCTGGATGCTTTTGGCCTTCTTGGCCACCTGGGCACACACTGGCTCATGTTTAGCTGACAGTCAGCCAATGTCTTCGGGTCTTCTTTAGCAGTTTCCAGCCACTCTGCCCCAAGCCTGGACTGTTCATGGGGTTGTGTGACCCAAGTGCAGGACCCAGCACTTGGCCTTGTTGAACCTCATCCCACTGACCTTGGCCCATCGATCCAGCCTGCCCAGATCCCTCTGTAAAGCCTTTTTACTCGCCAGCAGATCAACACTTCCTCCCAGCTTAGTGTCATCTGCAAACTGAAATGAAGAGCATCTAACTTTTGGGTGAGCTATTTACTCAGAGAATCCTCTTTGCTGTCTGCCTTTGTTCAAGATACAACATTCACTACTACTACTACTACATTTGCATGTATCTGAGGAAAGAGCTGTGTAGGAATGGTGTGAAACTGGAGCAGGGTAGATTTAGATTGGACATAAGGAGAAAGTTCTTCACAATGAGAGTGGTGAAATACTGCAACAGGTTGCTTAGAGATGTGGTTGAGGCCCTTGTCTCTGGAGACACTCAAGATTGGAGTTGATGTGGTCCTGCACAACCTGATCTAGTTGGAAATGTCTCTGCTGACTGCAGGGGGCTTGGACAAATTGACCTTTGAGGGTCCCTTCCAACTTGATACAATCTGTGAATCTGAATGGAAATCTCCATTTCATTGGTAGTTGGATGAATATCATTACCTCTAGGAAGAATACTCAAGTGTTCCTGACTTGATAATCAGAATCTTTCTTAACAACTGATTTATTTTTTAATACATACAGAAGCTTACAGACTTACTTTCATGAACAATAAAAGAGTGGAATATTTAATGCATTCCCTTCTAGCAATCTTTATACTAATGGAAGCTGAAATACTCTTTTCTTGCCCAAAAGAAGGCTACAATCATGCATTTTTAAACCAGGTGGATTAGTGAAATACCTTGTGCTGTGCACCTTGCTCTGTGGTGAAGTTGAAGCAATTGATTACAGTGTCTGAGAATGCTCCAGGAGCAGTCACTAGAGTCCTTCCATGCTACTAAAGAAATAATGGTGGACATAGGAAGGGGGCCTACAGGAAGGCTGGGGAGGGACTATTGACAAGGTCTTGTAATGACAGGATGAGGGGCAGTGGGTTTGAAGTGGCAGGGGGGAGATTGAAAGTGGATGTTAGGAGGAAGTTGTTTGCAGTGAGGGTGGTGAGACACTGGCACAGGTTCCCCAGGGAGGTTGTGGCTGCTCCCTCCCTGGAGGTGTTGGTTGGATGAGGCTGTGAGTGACCTGTACTAGTGGGAGGTGTCCCTGCCTATGGCAGGGGGTTGGAACTAGATGATCCTTGAGGTCTCTTCCAACCTTACCATTCTATGATTCTATGATCTTCAGTGTTTCCATTAGGTGCCCAAAGAAATTATTTATTTTAATGGTAAGAAACTTTTGGGAAATGGGTTTGAGATGAGTTGAAATACTCTTTAGTGACACTACCAGAGACATACTTGAAACAATCCTGACAACTGCTTCTCTCTAAAAATACATTTTGTGATCAGCCAAATGGACTGAAGGGGAGGGGAACTGGAACTTGAGAGCCTGGAACATAAAAATCTCTGATGTGTGATGCAAATCCAAGGGTATTTGGATTTGTTGTTGATTGTTGTTGTTTGTAGTTGAGTTTTTTCCCCCAAAAGGAGTTCTTCATTTGGAATTAAATTACATAACATGTTTTTAGGACCTGTTTTCTGCTGCAGTGTTGCCTAACAGACTGCATATTTTACAGGAGAAGAATCTCCTACTTGCATACTGTAGATAGTGGAATTTTACAGGAGGATCTCCACAGCACCTCTATCAATTTCTGGTCATACTCTTAAGACACATCAAGTTCTGTTTACCACAACCCTTTATTTCCTTCTCCTTCGAATCAGCACATCATGAAAATGATATTTTGGTGGCTTCCTCGATGCAATTAATTCTGGTGCTGGAATTCTTAATATCCCACAAATTAAACAAATTGAAATTGCAAAGAGGACCTTCTTTAATAGGATAAAATTAATCCAGAGTAATTGATTTGTGACCCGATCTTTCGAAGCGTAGACTAAACGTCCTTAGTGCCCTCCTGGTCCCCTCATGGCTCCTAACAAGCCAGCAGTGCTTAGGATAGAGTAGATTCCAGCTCATTAATTAGGCAAGCATTCAGCAGACATTGTGGTGTTCTTGATGCTCACTTTGCACTGCCTGAAAAGCATGCACCAAATTTGGGAGATGATATTCAGAACGGTGCCTTGGGTAAAGGAAGGTCCCTCTGCAATAAATGAGGGCATTTGTTGGAAACCCAGGGAAGTGAGCAGGCTGCTAATGCTGCTCAGTGGGAATAGATTGCAATGCTAGAGGGAGGCTGGGTCCTGGGATTGATATGTGAAAGAGTAGAAGGAATCTTAGTTTTACTGACTTACTCAGTACCACTGCTGTAGTTCAAAGATCATAGAATCATTGTGTTGTTTAGGCTGGAAAAGACCTTTAAGATCACCAAGTCTGGAGCTAAACCATGTCCCTCAGCACCACATCTACACAGCTTTTCAATCCCTCCAGGAATGGGGACTCCACCGCTGCCCTGGGGAGCCTGTTCCTGGGTTTGACAACCATTTTGTGGAATAAACTGTTCCTAACGTCCAACCTAAACCTTCCTCAGTGCAACCTGAGGCCATTTCCTCTCATCTTGTCTGTTTGCTGCTTGGGAGAGGAGACCAACACCCACCTCAGTCCAGCTTCCTTTCAGGGAGCTGTAGAGAGCAATGAGGTCTCCCCTCAGGCTCTCCTTCTCCAGCAAACAACCAGTTTGCCCAGTTCCCTCAGCTGCTCCTCACCAGCCCTACTCTCCAAACCCTTCCCCAGCTTTGTTGCCCATCTCTGGACACACTCCAGCACCTCAATATCCTTCTTGGAGCAGAGGGCCCAAAACTGAACCCAGGGCTCAAGGTGTGGCCTCACCAGTGCTGAGTACAGGGGGACAATCACTTCTCTTGTCCTGCTGGCCACAGTATTCCTGGTCCAGGCCAGGATGCTGGTAGTGTTCTTTGTCCACCTGAACACAGGCTGGCTCATCTTCAGCTAGCTGTGACCAATGCTCCCAGGTCCTTTTCCACCAGCCAGCTTCCAGCCACTCTTCCTACACCCTGGAGCATTCACAGAGTTGTCATGACTCAAGTGCAGAACCTAGCACCTGGCCTTGTTCAGCCTCATTCCATTGGCCTCAGCCCATTTATCCTGCCTGTCCAGATCCCTCTGTAAATCCTTCCTACCCTCAAGCAGATCAACACTCCCACTCAACTTGGTGCCAGTTTCAGTTTCTTCATTTCTTTGCCATGATCCTTTTGGACATTGAATATCTTTCTGCATCCCTTCCCCATTTATGTTTGCCATCATGACAGGTTCCCATTGTGTAATGGTTGTGTATTGGGGATTGTCACCAGTAAAGAGTTCTATGAGGTTCTGATCTTTACTTTTCTTATTCTCCTCTTCTTCTAAACCCAGCTATTAGAGCAGTTCTTTTTAAAAAGTAGTGATATCTGTTAATGAAATGTATTTAGCCTGAAGTTATGAGTTTAATCTCTGCTATTGATCTAGGGAAGTACATATTTTGAATCAGGAATTAAGAAGAAATTGTTTAACTTGACTTATTAATGGGATGCCCTGGAGAGCTTTAACCAGCCCCACAAGCATCCAATTTGTCTCTCTAGGTCCCTGGTCTCTCTAGGTCCCTGGTCAAGTCTACTGTCCTAAAGTATAGGTTAGGAAAAAAACAAACAAAAATCAGGTTCTTTATTCATAGAATGGTTTGGGTTGGAAGGGACCTCACAGATCATCTAGTTCCAAACCCCCTCCCATGGGACACCTTCCACTAGCCCAGGTTGCTCAAGGCCTCACCCAGCCTGGCTTTGAACACCACCAGGGAGGGGCATCCACAGCCTCCCTGGGCAACCTGTTCCAGTGTCTCCCCACCCTTCCTGTCAGGAATTTCTTCCTAATCTCCAGCTCAAAGCATTTGCCCTTTGCCCTGTCACTACAAGCCCTTGTCAAAAGGCCCTTCCCAGCTTTCTTGTAGCCCCCTTCAGGTACTGGAAGGCTGCTCTAAGTTCTCCCTGGAGCCTTCTTTTCTCAGTGTGAACTATCAAGGTTTGTCCTGAGTTAGGAGATTGTCTTTGCTCTTCACTGTAAGGGGCAGTAGTCTGTACCCTGCTCCTCCTAGAAGGCTGATGCCTGGCAGCACACACTCCTGCACCCAATCCATTGCACTTTGACATGAGATGTTCATGGGTGGCCAAGTCCCTTGGGCATGGTCGTCTTGAAGGTGGCTTCATGTGTATCCTGTTTGCTGTTTCAGCTCTCCAGCCTCTAAGGACAGAGCACTCTGTTTAATGAGTTCATCCCTGGTGTGTTCTTTTCCACAATCAGACAGATTAATAACAAGATTTAAGATCCAGCTTCTGGGAGATTTGGGGTAAAAAAAAAAATTGCGTGTGGAAAGATAATGCAGAGCTTAACATCCTTTTACTCTTTATTCCACTTAGCTTGCTGTCTGCCTGCCTTCTTAAGTTTTGGGTTTGACCTTTCACCTCCCTCTGCTTCCTGTTCTGTATTATGGATCTGTTTGAGGTGCTGAAGCAGCTATAGAGAAGGGCAACAAAGCTGGTGAGGGGATTGGAGAGGAGGTCTGGTGAGGAGAGGCTGAAGGAGCTGGGATTGTTTAGTCCAGAGAAGAGGCTGAGAGGAGACCTCATTGTTCTTTACAACTCCATGAAAGGAGATTGAGTGAGGCTGGTGTTGGCCTGTTTTCCCAAGTAACTAATGACAGGACAAGAGGACATGGCCTCAAGGTCCACCAGAGGAGGTTTATGTTGAATATTAGGAAGGGACAATGGGTTTGAACTAGAAGAGAGGAGATTTAAACTAGATGTTAGGAAAAAGTTCTTTACAGTGAGGGTGGTGAGGCACTGGCACAGGTTCCCCAGGGAGTTTGTGGCTGCTCTCTCCCTGGAGGTGTTCAAGGCCAGGCTGGAGGAGGCCTTGAGTGACCTGTCCTAGTGGGAGGTGTCCCTGCCTATGGCAGGGGGTTGGAACTGGATGATCCTTGAGGTCCCTTCCAACCTTACCATTCTATGATTCTAAGAATTTCCTTTCTGCAAGAGTGCTCAGGCTGCCCAGGGAGGTGGTGAAGTCATCATCCCTGTCAAGAAACCTGTGGCCATGGCACTTGGGGACATGGTCTAGTGGCCATGGAGGTGCTGGGTAAAAGATTGGTCTGAATGGTCTTAGAGGTCTGTTCCAACCTTAACAATTCCATGAGATGGTCAACGCTTACACCAGGATCTAAGTCACACCCAGCCCATGAAGCACATACTTCTTGCTGTGCTCTCACTTCCCAACCAGGCTGTTCATCACACACTTGGATACTGATGTGGAGCTTGGACATTTTTGCAGGGACAACTTTCTGCTTCCCCCACTCCCCAAGGTGTCATGTTTGGGGATTATTTTTGTTGTCATGCTGACACTCCTACTCTCCACTCCTTTTTCAGGACAGCTCATACTGCAAGAATAAACACTAAGGGCTTTGGCCTTGTTTAGACCTCAGAAGGAGATAGAAATAAGGAAACTTTTTTTTTTTTTTTTTTTTGCTTCTAGGTGTTTTTAAAAGGTAATAATGAAGATTTGATTGGAATTGCATTCAATGTTTTAATTTTTACAACTTCTAACTTTAAGCTGGCACCACAGTTCTATTTGACAGTCATTAATGAAACTCAGACTTCCCAATTTTCTCAGAGAGTGAGAACTTTTCCAATTTAAAAAGGGTGAAATGACAAGTCACATTCTCTTGTGGGAAAGCAATGAGGTAAAATTTGGTATTTTGAGATCTACCCAAGCACTACATCAAGACCAAGTGCAAGGTCCTACACCTGGGTGAGGCAATGCCAAGCACAGACATATGCTGGGCAAGGAGTGGCTCAAGAGCAGACTGGAGGACTTAGGGGTGTCAGTTGATGAAAACTGCCCAGGAGCCAGCACTGGTCACTGGCAACCCAGCAGGCAGCTGTGTGCTGGCTGCATCCAAAGCAGGCAGAGCAGCAGCGCAGGGAGGGGATTCTGCCTCTCTGCTCTGCTCTGCTCTGCTCTGCTCTGCTCTGCTCTGCTCTGCTGAGACCACACCTGCAGCACTGCCTCCAGTTCTGGGGCATAAGAGGCACATGGAACTGTCAGAGCAGGTCCAGAGGAGGGCCATGAGGATGATCAGAGGGCTGGACAACCTCCCACTATGGGGTCAGGCTGGGAGACTTGAGACTGTTCACCCTGGAGAGGAGAAGGCTCCAGGGAAACCTTAAGAGTATCTTCCAGCACCTGAAGGGGGCTACAGGAGAGCTGGGGAGGTACTTTTGACAAGAACTTGTAATGCTAGGACTAGAAGGAGTGGATTGAAGCTTGAGGAGGGCAGATTTAGACTGGAGATTAGAAGGAAATTAGAGTGAAGGTGGTGANGCAGGGACAACTTTCTGCTTCCCCCACTCCCCAAGGTGTCATGTTTGGGGATTATTTTTGTTGTCATGCTGACACTCCTACTCTCCACTCCTTTTTCAGGACAGCTCATACTGCAAGAATAAACACTAAGGGCTTTGGCCTTGTTTAGACCTCAGAAGGAGATAGAAATAAGGAAACTTTTTTTTTTTTTTTTTGCTTCTAGGTGTTTTTAAAAGGTAATAATGAAGATTTGATTGGAATTGCATTCAATGTTTTAATTTTTACAACTTCTAACTTTAAGCTGGCACCACAGTTCTATTTGACAGTCATTAATGAAACTCAGACTTCCCAATTTTCTCAGAGAGTGAGAACTTTTCCAATTTAAAAAGGGTGAAATGACAAGTCACATTCTCTTGTGGGAAAGCAATGAGGTAAAATTTGGTATTTTGAGATCTACCCAAGCACTACATCAAGACCAAGTGCAAGGTCCTACACCTGGGTGAGGCAATGCCAAGCACAGACATATGCTGGGCAAGGAGTGGCTCAAGAGCAGACTGGAGGACTTAGGGGTGTCAGTTGATGAAAACTGCCCAGGAGCCAGCACTGGTCACTGGCAACCCAGCAGGCAGCTGTGTGCTGGCTGCATCCAAAGCAGGCAGAGCAGCAGCGCAGGGAGGGGATTCTGCCTCTCTGCTCTGCTCTGCTCTGCTCTGCTCTGCTCTGCTCTGCTCTGCTGAGACCACACCTGCAGCACTGCCTCCAGTTCTGGGGCATAAGAGGCACATGGAACTGTCAGAGCAGGTCCAGAGGAGGGCCATGAGGATGATCAGAGGGCTGGACAACCTCCCACTATGGGGTCAGGCTGGGAGACTTGAGACTGTTCACCCTGGAGAGGAGAAGGCTCCAGGGAAACCTTAAGAGTATCTTCCAGCACCTGAAGGGGGCTACAGGAGAGCTGGGGAGGTACTTTTGACAAGAACTTGTAATGCTAGGACTAGAAGGAGTGGATTGAAGCTTGAGGAGGGCAGATTTAGACTGGAGATTAGAAGGAAATTAGAGTGAAGGTGGTGAAAGGCACTGGAGCAGGTTGCCCAGGGAGGCTGTGAATACCCTTTCCCTAAAGGCGTTAGGGTCAGGCTAGATAAGGCCTGAAGCAACCTGGTCTAGTGGGAGGTATCTCTGCCCATGGCAGGGAGCCTGGAACTAGATGATCTTTAAGGTCCCTTCCAACCCAAACCATCCTATGATTGTATCAATCTCCATGGTTAAGTTTCAAGCCTGCAGTTTCTCTTATGTAACCTGTTAATAGCTAAATCCCTATCAAAAAGGAAACCATCAAAGCACTTAACATTTATGTTCTACTGTTGATCAAGTTTTCTGAGAGCACCTCAGTCTTGCCTGTTCTTTAGCATTCCCTGTAGCACTTGAGCATAATTCACAAGGGTTTTCAGGCTGTCTGCTCTCACATCCTTGTTTCTACTGTCTCTTGAGAGAATTGTTAAATTGTAGAATCACAGAATCATCTGGGCTGGAAAAGACCTTTAGATGATCAGCTCCAACCTTTAACCCAACACTGCCAAGTCCACCACTAAACCATGTCCCTCAGCACCACATCTACATGGCTTTTCAGTCCCTCCAGGGGTAGTGATTCCACCACTTCCCTGGGATGCCTGTTCCAGGGCTTGACAACCTTTTTTTGGGGAAGAATTTGTTGCTTATGACCAACCCAAACCTCCCCTGGTGCAACCTGAGGCTGTTTCTTCTTGTCCTATCACTTGTTACTAGGGAGAAGAGACCAACCCCCACTTCACTCCATCCTCCTCTCAGGTAGTGGTGAGCAGAGCCATTGTGTAGAGTCCTGGAGAGGGTGACACAGTAAGTGGGCAGTGCCAGTCTCTGTCTGGGTGCAATGGCAGGTTGGTTATTTCTCCATCCCTATTGGTCTGTGCAGCGTTGGACAAGCTCACAGGTCAGGTACTCTGAGCAGCAGAGCATCCCCAGAGCAGTACTTCCCTCACATCTCTTTGACCCTGCAAAGGCACTGTTATGTGTGGCATTCTGGGGTTGTGTTTGTCTTGCCTTTTAGTTTCATTTGTAATTTAAGAGCAGATTATATAAAGTTTGTGGCCAAAAAGAAAGCTTTTCTTCCAAAGCTGTTGTTGACACATACTTCAGTTTCATTTGCAAACATCTTGTCTCCTGAGGATGAGTGAATCCAAACTAGTTGATGCAAGCCAGCATAGCTGAACTCTCACACAAATAACATTTCTACTATATATTAATTTCTAGTTAAGCTGGGGCTGCTTAAGGGCCTTGCAGTCTACCATAAAGTGGATAATCTCTGCCTGTTTTCTTATGTTGCTTAGCACCAAAGGGTTTCTAGAGTATACAGCAATAAAAATACTGATAAATAACACACAATACCTTCCAACATAGATCACAGCTCTCATTGTCCAGCAGCTTTTTGTGTGCTGAGATGTAAAATCAGAGCAAAACTATTTCCCACTTAATGATGGCTAGATGGGTGCAAGGCTGGACCAGCATTATTGACTTCTCTGCCCCATGCAAGAGGAGGTGGTCATGTCTCACCTGCTGCCAAAATAGCTGGGAAACATCTTGCTTTGTTTTCTGCTTCAGCTTAATTCTCAGGGCCCTCCCTCAGAGAGGCTTTGCTCAGAGGCCTACAAAAGTGTTTTCCTTTAGTACAGTACACTTAGAGGTGTGATCCTGGAGTGACATAAGTAATGTATGTGTGACTGAACAATAACGATCAAAATGCTGCCATTTAACTCTTCAGATTGATAACTTTTGAGGTCTTACATTCCTGCCCAGTCCTTAGTTGCCTTTTTTCTCTGTATCCCTGATCGATCTTACACTGCCACCTGTCTTTGTTCCTGCCCAGTACTGCTCAGCATTGCCCAGCCCTTGCTGTGAAGTAGCCATGGGTGTCACATGCTCAAGGAGAACAGTGACCACAGCTGCTTTGTTCTCTCTCAGCAGCAGTCTGGAGGGACAGCCTTTTTCTTTGCCAGTTCCTGTGTCCAGAGCAGGTTCAGAGTCAATTCAGTACCTCTAGCAAGGGACAAATGGAAAATCCTCTTGATATATTGCCATGCAGTTGCCAGCACCTACCCTGCACCCAACTCCTGGCTCTTGGCAGACATAGAATAGTTTAGGCAGAGAAAGGCCTTTAAAATCATCAAATCTAACCATTAACCCAACACTGCCAAGTCCATCACTAAACCATGTCCCTCAGCACCACATCTATGTGGGTTTCAAACTTCTCCAGGGATGGGGAGCAGCACCACTGCTCTGTGCAGCCTGTTCCAGGCCTTGGCAACTGTTTAGTGGAAGAAATTGTTCTTCTTGGCCAACCTAAACCTCCCCTGGTGCAACCTGAGGCTGTTTCCTTTCATCCTGTCACATTTTACTTGGGAAAAAAGACCAACCCCCACCTCAATCCAACCTCTTTTTGGAGGAGAAGAAAGAGAGCAAGAGGATTTCCCCTTCTCCTGTCAACTCTGAGTGGTGGAACCCAGTCTGTACTGACTGAGGCACCATGGAACAGCCATGAGGAACAGATTCATCATGGTGCAAAATTTGGCTTATTTCCCACTGAGAACTGAGTAAAATCTGGAGTATCTGGGCTGTAATGACAATTACTGATGTAAACCAATGGAGTTAGTCTTTGTTATGCAGACCTGAGTTTATCTAAACCATTCCCTCTCCTTCTCTGGGTAGCTTTGCTTGTGCCACATCAGGTTTGTTGAACTGCTCATGTACTGCACTGAGACACAGCATGGAAATGGTAGCAGGGTGAGAGAGGAGGAATTGGATGGGGGTGCCATGTCCTTGGAGTCTTTCCTGCATTCAGGGCTCTACAGAGCCTGGCCAGGCTGGATTGATAGGCCAAGGTTCAACAAGGCCAAGTGCTGTGTTCTGCACTTGGGTCACAACAACCCCATGAATGCTTCAGGCTTGGGAAAAGAGTGGCTGGAAAGCTGTTTNTCCTGTGCTGGGGGCTCCAGAACTGTACACAGGACTCCAGATGGGGTTCTTTGGGTTCTCCCAAAGAAACAAGTGGCCTGGCTGGAGTTCCATCCCTGGAGGGATTGAAATGCCATGTAGAAATGATGCTGAGGGACATGGTTTAGTGGTGACCTGGCAGTGCTGAGTTAATGGCTGGATTTCATAGAATCATAGAAAGGTAAGGTTGGAAGGGACCTCAAAGATCATCTAGTTCCAACCCTCTGCCACAGGCAGGGACACCTCCCACTAATACAGGATTTGATGATCTTAATGATTCTGTGGTTCTGCTTTTCTGTTTGCCTTAGCTCTTTTTTACTTATTTGTTTCTGCTTGGCAACAGAAAATCCACCAAAGGTGCAAGAGGAGAGGAAATACTTCCTGCTTTCTTCTTCAGTTAATTAAACCTGAAGTAAATTAAATTTCAGTTAATCACATTTGGAGATTGGAGTTGACTAATCAAGAGTACATAAATACAAATTCCAAATGTTGGGTTTTTCCAGTTTGCTTGACCTCAGAATCAGAACATACAAAAAAAAAAAAAAAAAAAAAAAAAAAAAAAAAAAAAAAAAAAGGATGAGAGTCTGGGATATGTCAGTAAAAGAGTTGGTAGGAAAGTTAAACATTGGCTGCCTTTTATGATTTCTTTGAAAACAGTTATGATTTTAGGGAGACAACATTTGGTCAACCTACATCTCTCAGTGAAAGGAAAAACACTATAAAAATAGACTTAATATGGGAACAGCCACATTTAAATAAACCCAGTTGGTGTGCATTAAACTCACTAACTATTTGAAATGAAGAGAGTAAACACAAGTAGCCACAAGTCCAAGTGGCCTAGGGAAGGGAAGAGGTCATGGAATCATAGAATGGTAAGGTTGGAAGGGACCTCAAGGATCATCCAGTTCCAACCCCCTGCCATAGGCAGGGACACTTCCCACTAGTACAGGTCACTCAAGGCCTCATCCAACCTGGTCCTGAACACCTCCAGGGAGGGAGGATCCACAACCTCCCTGGGCAACCTGTGCCAGTGTCTCACCATATTCCAGATACTGGAATTGCTTCTCTAACAGCATTTTGGGGCTTGGCTGCTTGTCCAGAGTGAGCAGTTCTGAACTGGCCCCTGTGTTTTGAGAAGCTATGGATATAATTAAAGGACTAGAGGAAAGGCTGAGAGATCTGGGGCTCTAGTCTGGAGAAAAGAAGGATGAGAGGGGATCTTATTGATGTCTATAAATACCTGAGGGTGGCTGTCAGGAGGAGACAGATTCTTTTAAGTGATACCCAGTGATAGGATGAAGGGCAATAGACAGAAACTCAATCATAGGAAGCTCCACCTCAACATGAGGAGAAACTTCTTTACTATGAGGGTGCTGGAGCCCTGGAGCAGGCTGCCCAGAGAGGTTGTGGAGTCTCCTCCTTTGGAGACTTTCACAATCTATATGGCTGTGTCCCAGTGTGACCTCCTCTTGGTGATTCTGCTCTGGCAGGGGGTCTGGACTCAATGATCTCTGGAGGTCCCTTCCAACCCCTACCATTCTGTGATTTTATATTCCCTGCAGCATAAGCAAAAGAGGTTCAATGTTTACACCATTAAATGTGAAGATGTTCTACTAATGATGCTTTTTTTTCTTAGCCTGCTAAGCTCATCTCATTCCTCAGGCATTCTGCTCAGGATCTTCTTCCCTCCCCAACTTCAGTGTCATAATACCAAGCTCTCATTGGGCAGGTCTACCAAAAGAGGCTAAAACCACACAGCTCAAAGGCAGAGGTGCTCAGATGCCAGCTGTACAGAGCAGTAAGGGTGTTTCACAGGCTTAATTTACTGTGCCAGGCATAAATTCTGACTATGTTGCAAAGTGACCTTCAGAAACTTCCTGCTGTTTGCCATCAGAGAGGACTTCTGTCTGTAAGTGGAACGAGGGAGCCCTCAGCACACTGGACACATCTTTCTTCACTGCTTCAGCAGTCTTAATTGCATCATGTAGCATGGCTGGAGGACTCCAGCTTAACCAGCTAAGATGCCCTTTTCTATCATGAGGTCTATCAGTTGCAGTTTGTCCCTCTGAGGATCCAGATTCCTGTAGGAATTAGTAGAGGATAGCTTGGTACTTGCCAGCAGCCACAAAGTGAAGTGAAGCTTGACCTTGAGGCCTTTAATCCCTTAACAAGCTCCACCTAGAGGTATTTTGAGTGTGCTCAGTGCAAACTAATATGATGCAGGTGTTTGGCTCATCTGATCTTAGGATTGTTAGGTTGGAAGGGACCTTAAAGATCATCCTGTTCCAAGCCTCTGCTATGGACAGGGACACCTTCTAGTAGTCCAGGTTATTCAAGGCCCTGTCTTACCTGGCTTTCGAGATTTCCAGGCTTAGAGCCTCCACAGCTTCTTTGGACAGCCTGTTCCAGTGCCTCAGCACCCTCATGAGGAAGAATTTCTTCTTAATGTCTCACTAAATAGAGCTGCTTGCAGTTTGAAGGCACTGCCCCTCATCCTGCCATTCCATGCCTTTGTCAGAAGTCCCTCTCCAGCTCTCCTGTAGCACCCCTTCAAATTACCTGCTCTTAAAGTGCAGAGGGAAATGATCTTCTCCCTCTGACCTCAGATCTTTTGGGAATGATGTTTGTATGCTGTCTTACCATTCTGGAGTCTATCATGACAGGTGTCTGGTCCAGTTTGCCTGAGGTTCAACTCTTCACTGCTTTCTACACATTCCTCTCTTAGGAGTTCAGTTAAAATCAGAGGTGCAAAGGTGCACCAAGGCAGTGCCAGGAGTCTCTTATCATGGTGACTCCCTCTACCAAGATAGAATCCTTGTACCAAGGTGACTCCCTGTACCAAGACAGAATGCCAGATGGTTTCCCAGCCTGGACTGGTGTCAGATGGATGATACCTCTGGCAAAACCACACTGCTGGTGGCCCAAGGGGAGAACATGATGTAGTTCTTGACCCTTAGGACACCTCTGAAAAGCAGCCTATGCAAGAAGCAAGCATGAGCAGTTCAGATGAAACAGGCAGGCAGTTTCCTCCCTGCCCTCAGATTTGTTTGGGGTTTTTTCCACCCCCCAAGCCTTTGGTAACTAAAGACTCTGTGGCAGCCTGGGGAAGGTACCTTGGGAGTCACAGTCCATTGCCCTGCCTTTTTTACATGATGTTTTCAGCTTCCTGCAGTGTTGTTAAGAGGATGCTGAGCAGCCTGGGTGGTTTGTGGAGACTGACAGCTAATGCAACCCGAGTACAAAAACATCTTTATCAAGTTATCGAAGCTGCTGCTTGTTTATCTGAGCTCCATCTGGAGAGAAAGCCTCCCTGGGCCGGAGAGAAACCAACTGCTGACCCATTCTTCGGGTTTGCCTGCCCTCTGCTGCCCTCTCGGGCAACTTCAGGGGATACAGAGAAACGCGAAGCTGTCTGCTGCAGCTCGGTTTGTTCTGCATTTCATGCAGACCTTCATCACAGGCACAAATATAAAACACATTTGGAAATCAGAACATGCCCTGATCTTGGTACGGGAGCTGCAGGCTCGGGTTTAATTCCTGGTGCAGCAAAACCCACACATTGGCAAGTTGCTGGAGGACTGATCTGCATTAGGGATTGGATTACATCCCCCAGGTGTGTGCTTTGGAGTGTTGCATGTTTGCTGTTGGAGTCGTTTGTGCTCTGCTTTGTTTCAGGAAGGCTTTTCACTAATCGATTCCCACAAGTGGCTAAGGATAGTGAGAAGAGCAGACTGCCTGCTCTTTCGAGCACAGGCCAAGGTGGGTTGAGTTGCTTTTCATGTTTCTGGTAGCTCCACACAGTTCTGGATAAGAAATGAAGCCTGAAGTTCTGAGATGCTGTCAATTGTCTAGATAAATTAAAAGGCTGGGGTTTTTTTTCCCCCTCTAGATATTAAACAAGAATCATAGAATGCATTGGGTTGGAAGGGACTGTTAAAGGTCATCTAATCCAAATTCCCTGCTGTTAGCAGGGATATCCTCCACTAGACCAAGCTACTCAGAGCCCCAGCAAGCCTGACCATGAATGTCTTCAGGGTTGGGGTCTCCACCACCTGCCTGGACAATCTGTTCCAGGGTCCTACCACCCTCACAGTAAAGAATTTCTTCCTAATCTCCAGTCTCAATCTCTCCTCTTCCAGCCCAAAGCCATTGCCCTCATCCTGTCACTGCAAGCCCTTGGAAAAAGTCCCTCCACAGCTTTCTTGCAGGCTTCTTCAGGTACTAGAAGGCTGCTCTAAGGTCTCCTGGAGCCTTCTTGTCCCTAACTCTCAAGCCTACTCTCTCAGCCTGCCTTTGTAGCAGAAGTGCTCCAGCCCTCTGATCATTTTTGTGGCCCTCCTCTGGACCTTCTCTCAGGTCCATGTCCTTCTTGTGTTAAGGGCTTCAGAGCTGGATGCAGTATTCCAGGTGAGGTCCTGCCAGAGCAGAGTGGCAGAATCACCTCTGTCAGTCTGTTTGGAAGACAGAATGGATCTGGAAGGAACAAGGAAAGGGAAGAACTAATAGATCATTTCAGTATCTTTTGGAACTGCAAATACTCAGGCTGCTTTCTGTGCATTAGCTACAAAAAACCCAGACCATTCTTTCTTTCAGAATCTATCTGCCATGGCAAACAATTAAAAAGATGAAGTGATGCTCTTACAGGTACAGAAACAGGCCAGCTCTGAGTCATGCTTCACTTTGGCAAACAAAGTGTCTAAACAACCCATTCTTCAGCCATGCCATGGCCCCTGGCACCTGGCACAGCAGCAGCAGGCTGGTGATTCAGGCATTTGGTGCTCAAGGCAATGAAAGGCTTCTGGGCTTCCCCTCAGATCACTTGGGAAGCAGTCGATTAGCCTGTAAATAATTAAACAGCACTTGCTCGTTAGCAGCTTCTGTGTAGCTCTGTGTTCTGGGTTCTGAGATGCACTCTGAGAAGTTTCTTACTCATCTGGACTGAGCCCTCACCAGGTTTTTCAGAAGGCAAAGCCTGTTTGAAATGAGAGGAGCTCTCTCTACTCCCCTGATGGCTTTTGGGCTTTGTTGTTTCAGCAGAAGCAGCTGTTTCTAGTTCATCTCTACCTGACTTGAGACTTCATCTCCTAGTCAGTAACAAGAATTCTGGGAAAAGGTGATAAGCTGCTTCTTCAGTAGCTGCCAGAGCCCAGCTTCAACTCTTTGCCCCATTTGCAGAAGAATTAAGGCATAAAAACATCTCAAGTATTCTGAAATGTTCTGACATGCTCCCCTGGGTTAGTGTAATTGCAGAAAGCAGCAACAGCCAGAAGAGCTGAAAAGTGTAAAAATTCCCCTTGACTTTGATTTTTTTTTTTTTTTTTGGTCTGATTTTTTTGTCTGAAAGACACACAAATGTTTCTTTCAGGATGTTACAAACCAAGCAGTCTAGTTTGCAGTGGGGAGAATGCCTCACCAATTCCAAGACAGTAACAAATGTCCTTTACATATAAGAATTAATCTTGTTTCAGCATCAGCCTAGTGTAGGAGTACTAGGAGCTGCATAGAGAGCTATCTTAAACTGTTTTCAATCCCCAGGAGTCATAGAATGGTAAGGTTGGAAGGGACCTCAAGGATCATCTAGTTCCAACCCCCTGCCATAGGCAGGGACACCTCCTACTAGTACAGGTCACTCAAGGACTCATCCAGCCTGGCCTCGAACACCTCCAGGGAGGTTGTGGAGCACAGAATCACCCANTCTTATTCTGTCAACTGATAAAAAGAGAGAGGAGACCAACCCCACCTCACTGCAGCATACTTTCAGGGAGTTACAGAATCATAGAATTGTCAGGGCTGGAAGGGACCTCAAGGATCATCCAGTTCCACCCCCTCTGCCATGGGACACCTCACACTAGATCAGCTTGCCCAGAGCCACATCCAGCCTGGCCTTAAACACCTCCAGGGATGAGGCTTCCACCACCTCCCTGGGCAACCTGTGCCAGGCTCTCACCACCCTCATGCTGAAGAACTTCTTCCTAACATCCAATCTGGATCTCCCCACTTCTAGTTTTGCTCCATTCCCCCCATTCCTATCCCTACCTGACACCCTGAAAAGTCCCTCCCCAGCTTTCCTGTAGCCCCCTTCAGATACTGGAAGGCCACAAGAAGGTCTCCTTGGAGCCTTCTCCTCTCCAGACTTGTAGAGAGCAATGAGGTCTCCCCCTTTTAAAGACCATGGAGTATCACTGAAGAAGACTATTGAGCTGTTGCAATTACTAATTCTCACCAATCAGTAGACCATCAGTTTACAGCTGCTGGAATAAATTTCCCAGCACAGCATTAAGAGATTCTGCTGCATCTCACCAGAAAGCCCAAACCATAACAATCACTCTGAGGCCTGAACAAAGCTCTAAGGGACAGTTGAGAACAAAAAAGGAACACTAACAGAGTCTGAAATGAACTTAGTGCATCTCAGTGTTCACTTACCAGCAACTTTAACTGGCTTTACTGGCACTGCAGTGGTTCCATCACCCTGCTTCTTTACTTTATATACTACATTGTAGCTGAAGTGATGGCTGAAGTGCTGTCAGTGGATATAGCTCCCATGCTAACCTGCAGTCCTCAATGTAGAGTTTTTTTGGAAGGCAGGCACACCATGTGGGTCACATCTCAACTGTGCTAGAGCTCAGTAAAGAGAGAGGCAAGGAGAAGCCATTTAAAGAGAGGAAAGGCAGCTAGGTTTGCAAAGTCCATCTGAGCACTCAGGGCAACTAAGTTAATTACATTAACATTTCTGATTGATCCTAGAATGGCAGAATCATAGAATAGTTTAGGCTGGGAAGGATCTTTAAGATCATCCAGTCCAACTATTCTCTACCAAGGCTGATGCTAAACCATGTCCTTCAGCACCAGATCTCTGTCTTTTAAGCACCACCAGGGATGGGGATTCAACCCCTCCTTGGGCAGCCTGTTCCAGTTTTTGAGAAGCTTGTCAGGGATGAAGTTTCTTCTAATGCCCAACCTAGACCTCCCCTGGAACAACTTGAGGCTATTTCCTCTTGTCCTATCACTTGTTACTAAGGAGAAGAGACCAACCCCCACCTGGCTCCAACCTCCTTGCAGGGAGCTGTAGAGAGCAATGAGGTCTCCCCTCAGCCTCCTTTTCTCCAGGCTGAACACCTCCAGTTCCCTCAGCTGCTCCTCACCAGCCCTGTTCTCCAGACCCTTCACACCAGCTTCATTGTCCTTCTCTGGACACACTCCACCACCTCAATCTTACATTCTTTTTTCCCAAGACACTAATATTGCATTTTCAGTGAACCTCCTTTCTTTAAAGCTCTGTTTTCAGCAGGGCACTGTGTGCTCTTAGCTAGCAGAATTAAACTGCATTTTGAGCTCCTGAAGGAACAAGCCATGTAGAGAAGACACCTGGTGCAGCTCATTCTAGAGCTAGTGGAAATTGTGTTCAGTGAAGCTCAGGAAGGTCCCATTCTGAACCTCTGTCTGTCAGATGCTGAATTTCAGTGCTTGCTCTCTTTTCACAATGGAAAATTGGTTATAAAAATCTCTTGTTATCAACTGCAGGCTTAAGTGTTTAACAGTCCTGGTGGCAAAGCAGGAGGCATTACTCAGGCTGAAAATGATGAGAGGGCTTGGGACAGGCTGGGAGAGTCAGGGCAAGAGAAGAGCCTGGACAATTGAAGGCCCCAGGGAGACCTTAGAGCAGCCCTCCAGTACCTGAAGGGGCTACAAGAAAGCTGGGGAGGGACTTTTTACAAAGATTTGTGGTGCTAGGACTAGAGGGAGTGGAGTGAAGCTTGAAGAGGGCAGATTTAGACTGCAGATTAGGAAGAAATTCTTTAGTGAGAGTAGTGAGACAGTGGAACAGGTTGCCCAGGGAAGTTGTGGGTGCCCTTTCCCCAGAAGTATTAGGGCCAGGGTGTATAAGGCCTGAAGCAATCTGGTCTAGTGAGAGGTAACTCTGCACATGGCAGGAAGCCTGGAACTAGGTGATTTTTAAGGTCCCTTCCAACCCAAACCATTCTATGAAAATTAATGTGGGGACTGTACAGGTAACTAAAAAAAAAAAAATGCTCTGGGAAAGCCTCCAAAAGGAATTCAAATTAAGATGCAAGTTACCTTCCTGTCCTAATGATAATAATGTCCTGACTTGCCTGGCATAGCCACGAATTAGTTCTCACTTATGTGAAGCCAAGCCAGTGAAGGTGAGATCTCAGTTAACTAGAAGTGAGCACTACAGTTCAGATCACTTGGACATGTTTCCCTTTAAAAGGTACCAAGACAAGCTTTCCTGTTTAGGATGTCCTGAAAAATCACTTGATGCAGTCCAAGCACCTTAAAATAACAGGTGTGTGAACACACAGGCTGTCAGGAGGAGCTGGCTCTTCTCAGAGACAGCAGCCTTTGAAGTGAAAGCTGTCCTTGTATCCCTGCAATCAGCACTCTGGCAGCCTGTCTAGTCACACAAAAAAAATGGGTTTGATGTTTGTGAAAGCTCAGAAGCCTCAACCAGGCTATGTCAGTGTAAGGAAATCTCCCTTCTTTTCCAGAACCTTAACTGTTTGAAATTTGACATTTCAAGATCAAACTGCATGTCCCATTAATTCACTCTCTAAACAGGCACTCAGGATGGATCTGCCTTACGTGAGCTGAATGTGCTCAGGACAAGCATATCATGCACAATGAACTCCTCCATCCTCCCTTTTCACAGAAGCTCAGCATGCTGGGGGTTGGAAGGCACCTCTGGACATCATCCAGTCCAACCCCCCTGCTAAAGCAGGGGCACCCACAGCAGCTTGCCCAGCATCACAATGTCCAGGTAGGTTTGGAATCTCTCCAGTGAAGGAGACTCCACAACCTCTCAGGGCAGCCTGCTCCAGGCCTCCAGCACCCTCACAGCACAAGTGTTTAGTTTAGATTCCAGAGTTAACTTCTGCCTACTTTGTCACTTCTTTTTCATTTCAGTCACAAACAACTGGTCAGAGTTGGCCAATCCTTACAGCATGCTACCTGCAGCAACAAGAAGGCCTTCATTTCTCTGCTACATGTGTAAAAGCTGTTGTCATGGCAAGGTTTGCTCCCTTGGCTAGACAAATTCATTAGTTGACACCTGGCCCTGCTCTCTCACTCACCATTCTCTTGGGGTGTTTCTAACCAAGCTTCTACTCACTTGCACCCTGGGATAGGACACGGGGCAATGGATGGAAACTACAGCACAGCAAGTTCCACCTCAACATGAGGAAGAACTTCTTTACTGTAAGGGTGACACCACTGGAACAGGCTGCTCAGAGAGGCTGTGGAGTCTCCTTCTCTGGAGGCTTTCCAAACCCACCTGAATGCATTCCTGTGCAGACTACCCTGGGTGATCCTGCTTGGCATGGGGGTTAGACCGGATGAGCTCTGGAGGTCCCTTCCAACCTCTAAAGCTCTGTGATTCTCTGGAGCCTTTCCAGCCCTGTCTGGATGTGTTCCTGTGCAACCTGAGCTGGATTCTCTGGTCCTGCTCTGGCAGAGGGGATTGGACTTGATGATCTGTGGAGGTCACTTCCAACCCCTACCATCCTGTGAGCCTCTGACTCAAGAGTCTTCTGGTTTAGCTGCCGAGAAAAACAAAGGCAGAGCAGGCAAAGCTTGTTTCTTTGGGTTTAAGTTGGTGCAACAATCAAAAATATTATCACCTTCTTACTTGCTTCCCCCAAGAGGACTTTAATGAAACCAAAGCAGCTGGAGGCTTCATTTGCTTTCTCTCTGGTTTCGGAGCAGAGTGAATGCCGCATGTTCCGGGTGCAGTTTGGTGGCACAGCAAAAGAGCAGATGCTGGAATTCTGCTGCAGCTGTGTTCAGAAACTTGCAGAGTACCTACCAGTTCAGGTGCCAGATGAGCCAAGCCAGCAGCTCCATCACAGTCACAGCCAGCTGGGTAGTGGTGAAAACCAAGAGAGGGACACTGACCAAAACCCATCAGCACTACATCAAGTAAGTAAGCAGGAACATACAGATGGGAAAACAGAGATCAGCTACAAGATCTATCAGTGGCAAAGTTTAGTTCTGCAGCTGGGAGACCTTCTCTGTGATGCAGGAAACCCAAAATTCAGTTTATGTGCAGGGAAACCTCATCAGTGACTACAGCTAGAATGAGTCAGAAGTCAGCTGCTGAAGCTGTCATCCTCCCCTTTTCTTAGCGTGCCTCAAGTGTAAAGAACAATGCTCAAAAGAAGTTGCCCCTCAAACTTACTGTAACATTTCAGAGCAACCAGACCACCTTAGTTTTGGCCTCCAAAAGGTCACTAAGGAACCCAAATTAATACACACAGAATCAGAGTGATAAGGGTAGGAAGGGACCTCTGAAAATCATTCAGTCCGACCCCCTGCCAAGGCAGGTTCACCTACAGGTCACACAGGAACACTTCCAAGTGGGTTTTGAATGTGCCCAGAGGCTCCACCACCTCTCTGGGCAGCCTATTCCAGTGCTGCTTAAAAAAGTTCCTCCCCATGTTTAGATGGAACTTACGTTCAAGTTCCTGCCTGTTACCCCTTGTCCTGTCATTGGGCACCACTGAACAAAGCCTGGTCCCATCCTCTTGACACCCACCGTTGAAGTATTTATAGGCATTTATGGAATCCCATCCCAGAGCTCATATGATCATAGGAAGAGTATTAGCAAGCACATGGGATGAGATTTATAGGTGGGGAGAAAGCTTTGCTCTGGAGTTTGAACTCTCCCTTAGCTAAGGAGCCTGGAATTGATGGGAACAATCAGTGCAGGGCTCAGGCAAAGACAGGAAGGTACTAACCAGTAACAGAAACAGCACCAAATGTGAGGCTTACCAGTTCCCAGATGGTACAATGGTTTGGTGGGAGACTTAAGATGGGTTCTGCTGAGGTTAACTGACAGGAAAAAAGGGCAGAAGATGAGAGCTGAAAGGCTACCAGGAAAAACTCATCTGCAATTTTATCAGTGTGGATTTCAGCCAAGGCTGCTGGGAGCCACCTGGCAGACTTCCACATAAATTATACAGGGGAGGAAAAATGCTGAGAGCCAGGTTAAGCAGCCAGGAATTGTGTTCCACTTTTTGCATATGCCTGCTCCTGTTTTCCAGCATCCAGAATGGTAAATATGCAACTGTTTGTAAACTGTTTGAGCTTAACCTCACACCTTTGAAAGCCATTTCAGGGCTGGTTCTGAGTGCTTCCCCTCTCCAAGATTCCTCTCTGAGGGGGGGTAACTCTTGAATATAAGCTCCCCTGGGGATCCACAGGAGCAGGTTTAGCAGCTCTAAAAAGCATCCTAGCAGCTACCTGAGCCAGGAAACCTCTTGGGTATAGGATAAAAATACTGATCCAAAGACTGAGCCCTGAAAAAGCAATGTCAGAGCTTTCAGCTTCCATCATTATCCTGATGTAATGTAGGAAGGTCCCACTCTACCCAGTGTGTTTCCCCTGTCCAGTAAAGAAAGCATGCAGAAAAAAACTCCTGCAAGTTTGCCTCACAGCATTTCCAGGGAAGCACATGGGATGAAGGGCCTTGAACATCTCTCCTATGGAGAAAGACTGAGAGCCCCAGGGCTGTTTAGTCTGCAGAAGAGAAGGCTGAAGGAGGATCTGATCAATGTCTACAATTATCTGAGGGATGAGTGTCAAGATGAAGGTGCCAGACTCTTTTCAGTGGTGCCCAGTGGTAGGACAAGAACAATAACAATGGGTAAGAGCTGGAGCACAGGAAGTCCCACCTCAACATGAGGAGAAACTTCTTTGCTGTGAGAGTGATGGAGCCCTGGAGCAGGCTGCCCAGAGAGCTTGTGGAGTCTCCTCTGGAGACATTCAGAATCCACCTGGATGCATTCCTGTGCAGCCTGCCCTAGGTGATCCTGCTCTGGCAGGGGAGTTGGACTCAAGTCATCTCTGGAGGCCCCTCCCAACCCTTACCATTCTGTGATTCCATGACCTTTGGCAGCTGATGTTCAAGCTCTGTTGCTGGTTCTTTAAGGAGCTTACCCATGCTTTGTGCTGTGCCCATTTCCTGGTAAGATAAAGCAGAGAACGGAAGGTAAAGAAAGGATTTTATGGCAGAACACTACTGAACACCAGCAGTCAGCTGTGGGTATTAACAATGCTCTTGCTCCAGAAGTGAGCCTCAGAAGACAGGGCTGACAGCTTAGAGGAGGCAAGCAGAGAGCACTCACACAGAGCTTTTTTCCAGTTACTTCCAGCAAGTAGTTTAAAAGTCATCTGAGTTCAGACTCGAGAGTTTAACTACAGGCCCATTATTCCACATCTTCCATTTTTAAAGCCTTGAGCAGATGTGCAATGCAGGTCTCATGAAAGATGCCCTTCTACTGCCCAAGGTGGCTGAGCACATTCTCTTCCCTCTACCTCTGTAACTGGAGAGCCTTCCCTTGCACAGCCCCACACTCTGCTTGCTCATGAGCCCTTGTCTGCATTGCCATCTTCTAGGCAGCTGAGCCTCGACTGGATTCCTGCACAGCCCTTGGAGAAAGAAGATCTGTGACACAGCTAGCCCAGGTAAAAGCAGGAAGGGCTGATACTCTGACCTGTAACTGGAGCTCTTGGGCTCAGTAAACAGCTGGCAGATGTCCTTGCTGAACAGCAGGTTGCCATCCCCTGTAGCCACAAAACCACCGGATGGATCTTGTGTAATGCCCGCAGCTAGGAAATGAGCTGCAAACCCAGAATTTCATGGTCTCACTGTCCCCTCTGCATACAAACAAGCCACATCCAAATAAATGGTTTTGTCAAGTCTTGGCACTCTGCAGAAATGACTTAGCCCAAGTTTGAAAGTACCAATCATACCTGACCAGCAGTGGAAGATCCCCAGCCTAGGGCAACTACCAGCTTCCCTGAGAAGCACAGGGTAAAGCCTGGAAGCTACCTCCTTCACTAGGAACCTGAGACACTGCAGTTAGGTGACTGAGGAGAAAACTCTCTCCAGACTCTTTGTGTTTCTGCTCCTCTGGGTCTTTCTTACCCTTCTTCCACAGTCGCAGGATGATCAACATTTCTTCACGGCAGTGCTGTAAGGGGCAGCTCCTGTGCTCCCTGGTGCAGACCTCTCTCTCGGAGAGGCCCCAGTACCACACCCCCTGCTGATTCCCAGCAGTTACTGTCCTTGGGCAAGGCACTGAGGGCAAGAGCAGCAGGGAGAGGGCAACTCTTTATTTTTCAGGACCAGGCTTTGCTTTAAGAGGCAATGCTGGGAACTGTAAATAAAGACCAATATGGTAAACAACTTAGCTTCTAAAAGGAGCTGTTCTGTGGGCCCCGTGGCAGACAGGAGCACGATGCCCATGTCAAAGCAACCCTTCTGCCAGGGAGCTCTGTGTTTTCTGAGCACACCCATCCCTCTCTCAGCTGAGTTACTTAAATCCCCCAGCACAGGAAGACTCTGTGATTGAAGCAGAGGATTTTGGAAGCTGCTTTAAGATGCTAAGGGGCTTGGAGCATCTCTGTGAGGGGGAAAGGCTGAGAGCCCTGGGGCTGGTGAGCCTGGAGAAGAGCAGCCCCAGAGGGCATCTGAGCAAGGCTGATCAATAGCTAAAGGGCAGGGTGCAAGAGTATGGGGCCAGATGCTTGTCAGTGGTGCCCAGTGACAGGACAAGGGGCAATGGGTACAAACTGGAACTCAGGAGGTTCCAGCTGAACAGGAGGAAAAAATTCTTTAGTGTGAGGGTGCTGGAGGTCTGGAGCTGGCTGCCCAGAGAGGTTGGGGAGTCTCCTTCTCTAGAGATTCTATTGCAATCCTTAGCAGGCTGCTGTGGGTGATCCTGCTTTGGGAGAAGAGTTGGACTGGATGATCTCCAGGCCACTCAGCATCTTTGTAGCCTCTGCTGGACTCTCTCCAGTAGTTCCTTGTGTGTAGTAGTTCCAACTGGGGAGCAGAGAACTGAACTCACTACTCCAGAGGTGGCCTCCCTAGGACAGAGTAGAGGGAGGCAAGAACCTCCCTCGACCTGCTGGCCACACTCCCTGCACCACAGGAGACTACTGGCCTTTCTTGGCCATGAGGGCACAGTGCTGGCT
>WBNM01006508.1:0-11509 GCA_013399055.1 Ramphastos sulfuratus | reverse complement strand
TTAAACCAGCACAGCTGGAAACATCAATTATATAACCTCTAATTAGGAATTGTGAAGGATTGATGAACTTGAAATAGAAATACTTTAGCTAAGATATTTACATTAAGCTTTGGGCAGAGTGAAAAATAGCTCAGTTAAAGCATTAAAGACTGAAATATTGCTGTGATAGCTATCCTGACTATGCCCCTGGTTTTTAGGTAACTGAAGTTTCCATTTGTATTGCCAACTAGTTTCAGATCAAGTAATTTTATAGAGTTTTTGTACAAACAGAGAATTAAAAGCAAACCATTCATTTCTTGTTCCCACAAATCATTCTGTCAGCCTTAACAGAGCATTTTGAAACACTGAAAAGTCACAAGTGAATTGAATTAGAATCTATTATAAAATTAATTATGTTTACTTTTTGGTTTAGCTGATGGAATCTCAGGAATAATTTGTTTGATATTGCTTCAGGATATCTTGAGGAAGAAAATTAAGTTGAAAGTTGAAATTCTTACAGGTTTTAAACTATGATCCAAGTCTTTATGAAAACTATCAACTATGCAAAGATTTATGGGATTTATAACACTTCACTGAGACTATACATATAAGGAAAAGCTGGAAGACTAGATTGTTAAAGGCAGAGAACCAGTGCTAACAAATATCTTTAGCTGGAACTTCAACCTTCTTTTCTAGCTGAAATGATAAAATATCCCCCAAAGTAGGTTGTTTACATCCCTTCAGTATTTGTTAACATTTTTCATATTGCTGCCATGATTAAACCCAAGCCTGTAGTCCACAGGGCAACACTTGTCTTCTGTGCAGCAGAAGATATGAATCCCTTGACATGATCACCGTGGATCTCAGATACGCCAAAGAAAGCATCAGTACATCTCATCGAGTTATGATTTTTATGAGGGAATCCTTATTTCTGACCAAAGTAATGGCAAGAATAAAAGCTTAGTGTTTTGGAAACACTTTATATTTTATTATGTTTACATAATGAAAAATCATGGTGGGTGACCTAGCACATTAACAAGAGCTCATTAAAATTAGATCATCAGGCAGTAGTCATTCACTTTTCTAAATGTTTAAGTGAGATGGCAGGGGGTTGGAACTAGATGATCCTTGAGGTCCCTTCCAACCTTACCATTCTATGATTCTATGATTCTATATTAGATTTATATTCTGCAGTCTGGGTTCCTATGTGAGGTTATAAACCCATTTGGTAGTAGGGAATGAAGCACAGGAGGTATATATACATATATATATATATATGCGCGTATTTGGTGACTCGTTCAGGAGAACATAAAGAAGAACACAGTGAAAGCTGGCAAAGCTTTTATTTTATCAGGTAAGACAAAAGGAAGACAGCATGGATCTGAGGGGATCATGGATAAAAATATTAATGGAAATGTCTATTCAAGTTTGTTGGGTTTTTTTTTGCTGTAGTTTGGGTCTCTGGCATGGATATTGATTGCTGGTTGAGTTCCATCAGGTATGCTTTTGGAGTGCATCTTAAGCTAAAACCCATGAAGTTCATTTCCCGAGTGTAAAGTTAAACATGCTAAACAGAGTCAATCATCAGATTTACTTTAAAACTGCAATTCTAATTTGAAATAAAATGCAGATGTAGGCATACCATGTCTGCATTATGGACAGTACTGGTATTAAATAAATACTTGGTTTTTGGAAAAAAATATTTCTAAAGGGATTCCTTCACCACCGCCCCCCCACCTTTTTTTTTTTTAATTAAATTTAGCCAGCTACCCTTGTCTTTATGTGACTCCTTTCATAAGATCTTTCCTCCTCCCTAGACCTTAATTGTCAATGCTTGAAAATGTGGCTGTATGGCTTTTCTGAAAAAAAATCCCCTTCCTGGTCTCTGCTGCTAAAAGAACCATTTTGTCATACACATGTAGAAAATGGTTTACACTTCTTGATCCTCTGTAGGTGAACATTTTGGTCTGTTTTCACTCTTTGTCACAGATCAGAGAGTACACTTTGTCTTCCTCTGGATGACAAACGACTTTTTGTTTTGATTGCTTCTCTTGTCAGACAGCATAATCTTGATATGGTTTTCATTGTTAGTGATCAATCTGCCCTTAAGCAGAAAATGGCACTTCTAGTAGTGTATCCTGCTTGGAATGGGGCTGTATTTCCTTTATGTTTTGGATAATTTTATATGTCTATAATCTCTTCTAGAATGGAATGTTTCATTCTTTCTGTTTTGTGTTCTGGAATACCCAGTTTCTAGCCCACTGACACCACATTTCACCCACTGACTCTCTGTTCTTCAGAGCCAATTACACAGCTCTAGAAATTACACTTTAATCTTTCACTTCTGTAGTCATATTCTTGTAATTTGTTCCTGTTTCTTTGCTGATATTACAGAGGTAGTCTCAAACGTCAGGCCAGAATGAGAAGTCTCTCTACCTGAGATGGTTTTGGTGCATTGCTCTCATGGGTGCTCAGTCCTTTGTTCATATTTATTGTGGGCAGAATAGACAGAACAGAAACCACTGATTAATATTTGGCATGCTTTCTCCTCCTGATTTGGCTCAGGAGTACAAAAAAAAAAAAGGAAAAAAAAAAAAAAGAGGAGGACAAAATGAGGCAAAAGATATGCTATCTCTCAAGATTTTGGGCTCCTAGCAAGATTTTGGGCTCCTAAGAACTCCTGCAAAAATATTTCTCAGCCTCTGAGCACATAATGACTTGCTAGTATAACATACTTTGTAAACCTTCTGGTGGCATCTTCTGATACTTACGTTAGAAACTAGCTAAAATTCATGCACCATCTATAAATTATGAAATAGAAAAAACAAAAAGCATGCAAACATTTTCTTATTAGAGTCATACTTTGAAAGGAAGTGCCTTACAGAGATTTTGTTGCTTAAACACTCTAGCCAATGTTTAGCAGCCATGCAGGAGTCTGGAGTCCAGCCAAGTAAGATATTGAAATGTCAAGTGAGAATTTTAGAGATGTTCTTATTCTTCAGATGAACTTTCAGATTTCTTTCCACATTTGATCAGTGTCCTTTACCTCCTTTTCTCATAAATGTTATGACTATTCCTGCCCTCATACAGATCTTCATAGAATCCAAAGACTATCCAACAAAAATAGAAGCGATGCAGAATTAAGTCCAATGAGGAAAAAGTTAAAAAATTTAATATTTTAAAAAACTTTGCTTTTCTGTAATGACTATTAACATAAGCTTTCAGTTGGTATGGTTTAATATTTCCAAGTGCACACATTTAATTGTTTGTTGTGTCAGTGCTTTTGAAACTGTTATCGTTGGCTTTGGTCCCAGTTTGAGATGCAGGTAGAAGATGTCTGAGTTGTGTTTCATGCACAATCAGTCTGTCTTGAAGTACATCTGATATCTTGCTCACAGGGATAGAAATCTTTGCAGGATTTTGGACTTCAAAATTAATAATTTCCTTAGGTACACAGACCTCTTTCACCACTCAACACTTCTGTACCATGTTGCTGTCTTCCAGAGTGGCAATTTGTCTCATTGCTGTATCTGCATTGCTGAGTAGATACCCATCTTTTCAGTCTTAAGTATTCTGTCTTGGAAATCTTTTCTCTGACATATACTCTTAAAATATTGCATGTGAGCCCATAATTTCTTAATCTTATATGGAGAGATATATTATTATGGGTATTTTTACAACAAACATCTGTTTAATATCTGTTGCTAATATGCACAATGTAAAGCTAAGTGTATGTCTTAGGGCTTTCCTGGAAAATATTTTTTCCTGTATATTTTTTTGCTTCTCCTCTGTGTACATATTTCAAATAAATTTGTACTTTGAAGCCAGAGTGTTTATGTCTAACTGCCTTTCTCCCTAATATATCCCTGCTTTCCTTTCCTTAAAGGTGGCTATTCAGTAACATCTGCTATTACTCCCTGTGTCAAACAGAAAACAACCAGAGTGTTCATTAAGAAGTCTTCATGTTTCCTTTGCATGACAACTACCAGAGAAAGAGGACCTCCCAGCTTTTTTTTCCTGATGATCTTTGTTACTTTCTCATCATAAACTTTCAAGATGGCTTTCAGCAACTCTTCCATGATGCTTGGTTGCTTGTCTGGAAGCTTGGCTCCCTGAAATACCCCATTCATACACTCTTCAGTCTTCAAATCACATTGGGTGGTGTGCTCAATACAGTAACTGGAAAATGACTGCTGTTAAAATTAAAATTGCTGTAGTTTCAAAATGTATGCAGTATTTCACAACCTTGTTGTTCACGCCACTAACAGGTAGCTTGTTCCCATGTATGCATAACATGGTTCTAAACTAACCCAGCCATCTGATGAAAGCTTGAAAGCAATCAGTGTTTCAGCTTATTTGGTAGGCTGCTTTAATTTAATCTGCAGTTGCTACTAGTTTGGGTTGAGGAAGCTGGAGAAACTCTGCTCTTTCCTACTGTTCAAGACATATTGAGGAATGTGTGTTATAACAAAAAGCCCTTAACAGAAAATTAAGTCAATAACATCATATTGATGATGATTGATTTCTAGATTACTTCATCAATTTAAGAAAGATGTTGAGGTGCTCGAACGTGTCCAGAGAAGGGCACCAAGGCTGGTGAGGGGGCTGGAACACAAGCCTTATGAAGAGGGGCTCAGGGAACTGAGTTTGTTCAACCTGGAGAAGAGGAGGCTCAGGGAAGACCTTATTGCTATCTACGACTACCTGAAGGAGGTTCTAGCCAGGCAGGGGTTGGTCTCCTCCCCCAGGCACCCAGTGACAGAACAAGAGGACACAGTCTTGAGCTGCGCCAGGGCAGGTTTAGGCTGGATGTTAGGAAGAAGTTCTTCTCAGAAAGAGTGATTGGCATTGGAATGGGCAATCTGGGGAGGTGGTGGAGTCACTATCCCTGGAGGTGTTTGAAAGCAGACTTGATGAGGCACTTAGTGCCATGGTTTAGTTAATTAGAAGGGTTAGGTGGTAGGTTTGGACTCGATCTTGAAGGTCTTTCCCAACCTGGTTAATTCTGTGATTCTGTGTTTTTCTGATATAAAGGCTTTCAAACTCTTTTGAACATCTTATAAGATGTCACTCTTGTGAACATGGGTGTTAGTATAGATGCTTATACAGAAAAACTCATTGGTAAATGATGTAGCAAACCAGGTCAGATATAAAAGGAAGGAGAAGGTGAAAATAATTTGCAAAATCTCTGAGTAAGTTGATTTTGCTTGTGTTTCATTCTCTCGTCAATTGTCTTAATTTATATTCTTACTTCCAAGTGTGTCTGAGTGGTCTGGCACTGTGTGTGACACAAAGGACATGGGACATTGGTGACCAAGTTCTTGTCACAGCTCTGGAATTCCTCAGGACTGGCAGCAATGAGTTAGTTTTTGGAGAAATATTTAATTTCCATCTAGGAGAAGCTATTATCCTTCTGTTGTCATTGCAAGAAAGAATGGTGTATATGATGTTCTGAAGCCTTCTTGCCACCCATGCTCCTGTTCTCAGAGTGTCTTCCATTAATGAGTTATTTCTGCTGTGTTCTTATCACACTGCATATTTGTCTGGGTTTGACACATTCCTCAGTGTGGCTGATTGAGTTTTTTAACCCTTACTCTGCTGTTTCTTCTGGTGCTTTCTCTCTCACACACAGGTTTCCTTTCATATTTAATCCTTACCAACCACAATACTTCCGTTACAAGTCTCTATGTTCTGGTTTGTGATNTAGCCTCAAACCAGCACATGGTTACAGTTCTGGGGAAAACTTGTAATTACAGCTGTGCGAGACTTAAGCATTGTGAATAACTTGTGCTCTTCCCATGCCTGAAGACTTGTATGTGGTTCATTAGGAGAACACATTATGCAAACACCACAACTTGGAAAGCTGCATAACTCTAATGCTCAGAGAAAAGCAGAGTATAACCAAATCCCACACTTGCTTTTACTTATAGCCTCATACAAAAAACCAAAAAAACAAAAACCCAAAAAACCAAAAAAACAACATACCAATGCAAATGCAGTATCTGACAAAAAAGGGCTATCTCTCTCTTTCCTATTCAAATGCTACCAAGTCATGTGTGATAATGCCAAGACAGAAAACTTTTAACCCACAGCTTGAGAATTATCTTTCTTCTGAGGACAAAAGGAATGACATAGTTATCACTTAGAAAAGTGAACTATTTATTTTTTTACACTTTCCATACTGCTCTGTTTCAGAATTCTTATTGTGTGAAAAAAACCTACATTTTTTCAACTGAATAGGTGTTGCTTCTGTGCCCTCGTTTGTATCCCTTTGTAATAAAGTGTGGATTTTTATGCCATTGTGTTTGAGGAAACAGAAACTTCATAACAAAGACTTGAAGAATACAGTTGTTGTAGCTCAACAGTGGGAGGCAATAATGACTGATGGTAGGACTGAGTAGACAGCTATAGACTTGCAGGTTTTGATTTGTAGTGTATCTCACTACATACTTCCTATGCTTAAACATACGAGAACATCCAGTTTTTCTATTCCTAATGTTGACTGGATTCCCTGCATTGGTGGATTGATAGATTGTTCCATTTCAAACTCTGAAGGCCTTCTCCATTGCACAGCATTTAATATGAACTCTTCTGTAATTTAGTGCAGATGGATTTATATGCTGTCTGTTTTTTTTTTTGTTTTTTTTTTTTTTCCCTATTGCAGCTTTATCTAAGCAGACAGGTGGAGGTAGATAAGGATACATGCAGGCTGAATGGATGCCAGATATAGCAATGATCTCTATGATGTAATCTACAGAGCTCAACAGTGCTAGTAACAAAAGTAGACTCATAGCCCTCATATCAGCAATAACGACAATTGCCCCTGTGTGATGTGACAGGGCACTGTGTGTTTTGTGTATCATACAAAATGCATATAGCAACTTCAGATGGTTTATGAGTAAAGGCTAATCTTGGTCTGCTAAACAAAAAAATGAATTCAGGCTGTCTGGAATTTATACACTCTTTGTCACTGCTCTGTAGTTACATTTCACTGTGATATTGCCCTGTACTGTGTAATCATAGTTCTGGAAGTGGCTGCCATGTGAGATTGGACATGGAGATGTTCCTTAGCATGCAGACATCTTAGATTGGTATGGGTAAAACACTAGATCAATCTTATTGTAACAGGTGTTTTATCACACCACCTCCTGCATGCTAATAATGCAAATTTTCTAAGCGTGTGAAGTGCACAGATTTCAGAAGCATTCAAGATGAAACCGAGGTCTGGAAATGTTTACTGACTTCAGCTTTCTCTGGCTCCTTACAGTATCAATGCTCCTTCCCCACTAAGGAGCTGTCAGTATGTGAAGGGAAAATCTGAAGTATAATTATATGACATTTCTAGCTAATGCAGTCCTTTATGACCGTGGTTCTGTCATGGAAGATACATGTCTTGGCTTGTCCAGGCATGATCCCATCGTCCTCCTTCCCTGTGCTGGATGGGGGAAAAGCAGAGTGCAGGGAGAAGACAAGACTTGCCCAGACTTATATTTCCCAAATAAGGGAAAGCAAGCTCCTGACTTCACCTAATATGGTCAGGTGTGGCAAAGTGCCATGCTCATTGGCAAATCTCTGTGGTCCAAGGGGCCATCAGATTTCGGGCAATCGATAAACAGGCTTTTGCCGCATGGCTTTTGGCTTTTGCTTTTGTTTTGCTTTGGCTGCTGAGCCCTGCCACTTTATGCTCTGCTTTGCCTGCAACAACTCTCAAGATACCAACAGAATTCCCTTTGAGTTTTGGGTACAGGTAACAGGTAATTTGGGTAATTCATAACAGGTTCCCAACTTTTCTGAACCTTAATCACACATGAGAGGAGTGAGTGTTCTGCATTCCTAGTTTTAATTAAAAAACAAACGAACAAACAAGCAATAGGAATTTAATGGCCAGAACCATTGTCACTCTTAGCATTTCAATTATTTTATAGTAAGAATATACTAAAGTTAGTAAATCACGGAGTCACAGAACTTTGGAGATTGGAAGGGACCTCCAGAGATCATTGAGTCCAATCCCTCTGCCAAAGCAGGATCACCTAGGGTAGTCCACACAGGAATGCATCCAGGTAGGTTTTGAAAGTCTCCAGAGAAGGAGAATCCACAGCCTCTCTGGGCTGCCTGTTCCAGTGCTCTGTCACCCTCACTGCAAAGAACTTTCTCCTCATGTTGAGCTGAAATCTTCTGTCCCAATTTGTAGCCATTTTTCCTTGTCTTATTGCTGCTGACCAGAGAAAAGAGATTGGCCCCATCCACTTGACATCCACTCCTCAGATATTTATAGACATTGATTAGCCCCAGGTTTCTCAGTCTCTCTTCATTGGGAAGATTCTCAAGACCCCTAATCATCCTTGTGGCTCTCCATTGGACTCTCTCCAGCAGGTCTCTGTCTCTCTTGAACTGGGGAGCCCAAAATTTGACACAGTATTTCAGGTGTGATCTCAGCAGGGCAGAGTAAAGGGGAAAAGAACTTCCCTAGACCTGATGGCCACACTTTTATTGATGCATCCCAGGATGCAATCTTTGCCACAAGAGCACATTGCTGGCCTATGGAGAACTTGCTGAAAGACCTCATGCTTTGTGTATATATATATATTTACAATTTGTATTTTTTTTATTTCTTAGTTTTCCTCTTTATTTCCTCTTCTTCAGGCAACATAGTAAGACAGTGAAGATGTCTGGTTACTACTCCAAGTGGAAATGAAAAAAGGTTGGTCATGAGAAGGATGGTTTCAATGCAAACACTACAGTCCAGTTTCAATTTTTATTATTATTTTTTATCTCACTTCTCCCCCACCTCCCTCCTTTCCTCTTCATCTCCTGTTTTCCCCCATCTTCCTCCTTTACTTTTCATCTCCTTCCTTTCCTTTCCATCTTTCTTTTTCCTCTCATCTTCCTCCTTTTCTCTCCATTTCCATACTTTTCCCCACCTTCCTCTTTTCATCTCCATCTCCCTCCTTTTCCTCTCCATCTCCCTCCTTTCAGCATGACTTCCCCTTTTCCACCATATATGCCCCTTTCCCACTCCACACCACATTTTCTCTTTTTTCCCCCATTTTTTTCCCCCAAACCCAGAGCACCTGGGTTTTTCTGGAGTCTCCTCCTACCTGAGGTGTGACCACTTCGCCTTCCTTGCCCACTCCCCTTTATATTCTGCCTGAGGAAAGGCAGAAGCCCCAAGATGTGCCCAGCTGGGCAGAGGAATCTCCCTCCTGTCATCACTGGTGAGTCCCCATGGTGTGTATGAGGTGGATGGGAAGGGGACAAAGGCTGGGGGGCCTGGTGACCCCCTGGTTAGGCAGGATAGAGGGTTGATGGTCATTCTGATGTCACCCATGGGTGCTGGCTGGGCCTTCTCTTAGGCTAAGCTCCTCTGTGTTTAACTGCTTCTTTCTGCTCACTTGTGAAACTAAAATGGACAGGAAGAAATCTGTCAAGTGTTTTGACAATCATTGAATGAACATGGAGGAAATGTCTGAGAATTTCTAACAAGGAAAACAGAATAAAAGTCAAATCTCATTGACACTTTTTTATGTCATAGTGGCTAAAACTCTGCCTTGTTTAGTAACTAAGTTAAAACTAGTTTTATTCAGTACAAGGTGAGGTCCTGACTGTGTGAAGCCAGGTCAGGGCAGTAGATTACTACAATGAGGTTCAGGATTTTATTAAGCTGCTTGACAGTTAGAGGCTTTAACAAATTGTTATCTCAAACCACATGTGTTTCTGCTACAAACTGTACTGATTTTCATATGGACTAAGCAGTCTAATTTCACACCGTTATGGCTGTAAGCTCCAGTTCTTCAGATGCTCTGTGTTGGTTGGAAAAGATACTGATTTGTTACCAGATGGATAAAGATACAAAGCTACTGCACAAGTCATAACTCAAAAATGTCTCCAAATATCCAATCTAAACCTCCCTTAGCATAACTTGAGACAGTTTCCTCTTGTCCTATTATTTGTTACTTGGGTGAAGAGACAGGAGGTTGGAGCCAGATGGGTGCCTTTCAGGAAGTTCTGTAGAGTCAGAAGGTCTCCCCTCAGCCTTCATTTCTCCAGGCTGGAAAACCCCAGTTCCTTCAGCTGCTCCTCACTCTAGACCAACATTAAAGCTCAGTAGAGGGTATTATTGCTACCAAGGGTCATTTTATGATGTACTTTTTAAGCCACTGCTCAAAGATTTTGAATGGAAGAATCAGAACTAGCCCTCATACTAGCCTAGAGCAGTGGGAGAAACCATCCACCCCTACCTCCCTAGGAGCAGGCTGAGCTCCTGCTGTTCCTGCTCTGCTGTTTGACACCATCACTGAGATACAGAAAAGGCAAAAGATGACAATTTTACTGTGGTAAATTGCTGAATGCACAGTTTCCCCCAGGTTGAACCTCCAGATGAAAACCAGACTGTGTGACAAAAGCTACTCTTCCATCTCTGACTGCCTTCCTGCACTCAAAAAGGTGGGCACCTGCCTGCTAACAGCTCCTCTGTGCTTGAGGAACTCATATTAAGTGATATGAGGGCTCTGGCCACAGAGCAAGAAAGAAAAATCAACAGTGAAATTGTGACTTTGACCCTCTGTCAAGAAGCTCTTGGTCTGAACACCACTACCTTTATTGCAGTTAACACTATTAGCAAAATATCTACTCTTGAGACCCTTAGGAACCTGCTATGATCTGAGTTCATGGTCTTGTTTTATCTCACGATAGTCTGAATATTACTGAAATCTCTTAAGAACACTGCTCCTTTGACACAATGCTTTAGACAAGTGCGGAACTTAGTCTGCATCAAAAGCAGTTTCCAAGCCTATTGACTGCTAGAAAAGTACTACAATACCCTTTGCCTATACCCCCACAAGTGGTTTCAGCTGCAGTATTGGTTCAGAGAGCAAGTATTGTATTCTAGGTTTTTCCCAGAAATGTTTATGGAATTATTTTATAGTAGTTAGTGTAATCAGTGGGTAGATGTAGTATGAGAAAGGTCAATATTCTTGCACAGAGATATAACCCATTCCCAATCTGATCACATAAGCACCTCACATATTTCCGTATCTTAAGGACTGAAGTTCATAGCCAATACTTGGAACCTAAAAATATAGATCAAAATGTCACATCTTCTGTTACAGAATCAGTGAATGATAGGGGTTGATAGGGTCTGCTGGAGATCATCTTGTCCAATCTTCCCTCTAGAGCAGGTTGCACAGAACAGTGTCCAGGCAGGTTTTGAGTGACTCCAGAGACAGACTCCATCACCTCCCTGAGAAACTTGTTCAGTGCTCTACTACCCTCAAAACAAAGAAGTTGTTCTCCATGTTTAGATGGAGCTTTCTACGTTCAAGTTTGTGCCCATCACCTCTTATCCTGTTATTGGGAACCACTGAAAAAAGACTGGCCCCATTCTCCTGACATCCACCCTTTAAATATTTGTAAGCGTTGATAGATCCCTGCTCAGTCTTCTCCAGGCTAAAAAGCCCCAAGTACCACAACCTTTCTTCATAAGGCAGATGTTCTAGTCCTCTAATTATTTTTGTCACCCCTTTTCTGTACC
>WBNM01006505.1:0-11182 GCA_013399055.1 Ramphastos sulfuratus | reverse complement strand
CAGGAACTTTCTGGACATATTTGGATAAGAGGTAAATAAAATAGATGATTTGATATAAAAGAAAAATAATGGTAAGTCTATGTCATTCCAGTCACTTGCTGGATTAGGATATAATTTGCTGCATGAGCTACTCTTTCTTCCTTTTTTCTTTGCTCTGGCTTCACTGACCTTGGCTGAGACTGTTGTTATGGCTCAAGCAGATAGCACTGAGACTTTTCTGATTTCTCTCTTTCTCTCTTATACAAGGGGAGGGAGAACTATTTTACTTTCCCTTTTGTCCAAGGGGGTCCTTGCTGCTGTTTCTCAGTTGTAAAGAATTGTAAATATATTTTTTACTTAGGCATTTGTATGTTATGCTTCTGGATTTTAGCTTGCTTGTAAATACAGCTGCATTTTGCTTCCAAACCTTATGAGATAGTCTGGTGATTTATGTTGGGGGTAATGTCAACCCACCACACAAGTACAGTACAGTCTATGACACCACCTGTCACAACAAGCTCCTGGCAAAGATGGCAGCTTGTGGCTGGGACAGATTCCCTCTGATATGGGTCAAGAACTGGCTGGAGGGCCAGGCCCAGAGAGTGGTGGTGAATGGTGCCACATCCAGCTGGCAGCTGTCACTAGTGATGCCCCAGGGATCAGTGCTGGGCCTGGTACTGTTCAATATCTTTATTNCCAGCCACAGAACAAGGAGACACAGTCTCCAGTTGTGCCAGAGGAGGTCTAGGCTGGATATTAGGAGGAAGTTCTTGACAGAGAGAGTGATTGGCATTGGAATGGGCTGCCCAGGGAGCTGGTGGAGTCACTGTCCCTGGAGGTGTTCAAGAAAAGGCTGGATAGGGCACTTAGTGCCATGGTCTAGTTGATTGGCTAGGGCTGGGTGATAGGTTGGACTGGATGATCTTGGAGGTCTCTTCCAACCTGACTGATTCTATGGTTTTAAGAGCAGCACAGCACACAAAGGAGTTCAAATGCCCCACAAAGCAGCCTGAGGCACACCAATGTCCACTCTAGCACAGGGGACAATTTGTCAAAGGGCTTCCAGAAAAGTGATGATTGACATGCTTGCAATAAAGGGCTAACATTAAAATGCTCCTGCAGCACAACAGGTAAAGCAGAGTATACTAGACACAATTTCTCCCTGTGAAGCAGGATATTAAAGGACCATTTTCTGGCCCAGAATAGATGGCAAGAAAGCTACAATACTGTGGACTAGTCAAGGGCTGCAACGTTTGGGAGTCAAGAGCTTTTAGCAAAACAGATCTGCTGCAGCCAGTGGATGAGGATACAACCCACTGCTCAAATTCCTGTTTGGCGTTCACCTCAGAATCTTCAGGTGGTTCAGTTGACATCCTCAGAAGCTGCTCCCCTGAAGAACCCTTCACCATACATCCCCTTCTTACAGCATGACTCTCGCTGAGCTTCAACTTATAAAGGAGGCATTAATTAATTATCTTGTACCAGGAAGCAGCACAGTGAGCCACGACATCACGCTCAGCTTTCCTTGCCTGCTCAAGGCTGTGTTTTTGCCTCTGGAATAGCAGGATGTTACCCAGGCTTTGGTTCTTCATTGTTTAATGTGTTGTGCAAAGACTCTGCAGCTGCCAGCACGCTGGGAAAACCTTTGGGGAGGTAAAAATAAGCAAGAGTTCTCAGGAAGAAGTTCTTTACAGTGAGGGTGGTGAGACACTGGCACAGGTTGCCCAGGGGGGTTGTGGCTGCTCCTTCCCTGAAGCTGTTCAAGGCCAGGTTGGATGAGGCCTTGAGTGACCTGTTCTAGAGTGACCTGGTCTAGTGGGAGATGTCCTTGTCTATGGTGGAACCAACTTAAACCATTCTATGATTAAGAATTGATTTTTTTTAAAGAACTTCTCGTACATTCCCATGTTCTTCTGAGCACATGAACAGTTTCCCCCTACTCTGTGGACAGTATGAATTAAGGAAGCATCACAGACACTACCAAAAACTTCTATTTTCCCCAGAAATAATATTTAGGCTTTTGAAAAGACAAATAAGAGCAGGGGAAATAATTTTAATGGTACCCATAAGCAGAGGTTAAATTCACAGGAAAATAAGTTAAGCAAGGGTGTTTTCTTGTTAACATGGTTTCCAGTTTCCCCTATATGTTTCTGGAGAGCCTTGGTACATTCTTTGCATGTTGGGAACATCAGAGTTTGAGAGATGCAAATTCAAAACCCCTCTGAAGATGTCTGTGATATAGCCAAGCTACTGAAATAAACTTTTGGTTTAGCTTTGCAAAATCATCAAACTTCCTGCTCTCTCCCATCTTGCCTCAAGAAAAGATAAAGGCTTAACATAATAGGTGTCCTACTTACCTCAGGCTTTGATCTCTCACCACTTTCTGCTCTCAGAAGTTGGAAATTATTTCTGAAGGAGTCCCATTGTATGTGAATTTACATCCCAGTGGGTCACTGTGCTTTTCAAGAGGGCTGGCTTCAGCACCACAACTTCAAAGAGAGAGGAAAGGTATTCTCAGTCTACCTCTCCAGTTTCTCTCTCCTCTGCCTCTGGACACCATTAGCCCTAGAAGATGTGATGTTTCTTGGGACAGCCTCTGCAGAGAACTTCTGTGAACCAGGGAGAAATCTGATTGTGAGAGGCTTCCGTTTTCCTTGCAGGAGTTAGAGTGCAAAATACAACTGTCCTGTTTTGAGGCTAATTGGAATATTCTAATGAGATAAATTAGATCATTGGTTGCAAAAGAATAACACTGAATAAACCCTATATCATTCATTGGTTTGCTGAAAGGTATAAAAATTCCAAGTATAAACAATTTGTTCCTCTCGCTTTGGAGCACTTGCTCCCTTCACTTCTAGTTTGCTGTCCTCCAATATCTTCCACTAACAGATAACAAGTAAGCTTTGCTGGTTGTTTTGTTTTCTGAGAGAGAGAGGGAGAGAGAGTGATGTTGACCCCTCCTGGGCTTATCTTGTTTGTCCAGGAGGGATTTTTTTTTTTTTTAAACTATTATTTCTCAATTGTATGTAATTATAAATACATGTAAATATATTATGTATATATGCTTGTACATGTAGCTTTGCTGTAAATACAGCTGTCTTACTTCCAAGCCATCTGAGATGGTCTGGTAAATTTCAGTTGGGGCATGTGTGGGGAAGTTCCCAAGCCACTACAATAACCCATCAGATGTATTGAAGGACATTGAACTGTTGGACCGAGTCCAGAGGAGGGCCGTGAAGATGACTGCAGCAGCTTTGCTATGAGGACAGGCTAANAACAAACAAACAAACCCAACCAACAGTAACCTGTATCACTCATTCTTCTGCTGAGAAATGCAACCAGACAAAGTATAGATCAGACACTCACTGCTCACACACTTCTGAGTTCTACTTCTCCTCTCTGGTGGTCTGTGCGGTGGCATCTGCCTTAACTTTAATCTGACCTAACACTTTACTTCCCCTAACCTCCTTCTTGTCTTTTTTTGATGTCTCAGATCTTTCCAGATTTATCATGTGAGAAATACAGAGATCGATGTGGTTATTTCTGAAGGGAGGGAAGGTGGGGGAGGGGGGAAGAGGTTTGGGTCTGGAGCCTCCTGGAGGTCTCATTTCTGTATTACTTTTAACTTGTATGTAACTGTATATTGTGTATCCATATGCTTGTAAATTGTGCTAAGCTGTAGATGTAGCTTCATTCCTTAGCTTCCATCTGTCTGAGTCTTGTCTGGGTGAATTCATTGGAAGGGTGGAAGGTAGCTTCCAAACCATCACACCAGTTCATGAAGATTATGCCTAAACTGGTCACCGAGGAGTCTTGTCAAGTCTCCAAGTAGAAGGCACAGATGCACACCTCATGAAATTCAACAAGTGGGAGGTGTCCCTGCCTATGTCAGAGGGTTGGAACTAGATGATCCTTGAGGTCCCTTCCAACCCTATCATTCTATGATTCTATGATTCTATGATACCTGCTGCTACACTCCCCTGCTGCGTGATCTCCCATTGGCATAACAAAGGAATTTGAATAAATAGTGTTCCTCCTGAAAGTGGGGACACTCCAGATGGCTGTAGGGCACACTTGGGCAGAGCTGTGGATCTGGACAATGGGAGAAAGAGGAGGGCTTCCATTCAGGCCACTGTTCACACTGTAGGGGACAGCTGGGGCTCTACCGTGCAGACAGGGCTGTCCTTCCAGTTACAACTTCAGTTCAGATGGTTGATTTAAGGCCAAGCACTCAACACAGGGATATAGTCTGATTGCACAGCCCATGCCACCATTGAATGCCTTCATGAAGAGACAGAAAATCATCTTGCCCAATAGTGTGAAAATTAACCAAATTTTGAGTCACATTTCAGCCTTAATGCTATTTTAACAATGATTTTATATATGTAGTAAGGCTCTACCACACTATTTGATTCTGTGGCTCTATTTGAAATATTTTCCCAAGACAGTCATGGTTTCTCATTATTTTTGTCATGTCTCATGAGCCTTTGTTCCAAGTTCTCTATTAATGGACTCATTGTGCTATATTGGAGCAATATCCCTGCCAGACCTAGTTCCAAAGCAAAACAATACAATTAATCTGGTAGGGAGAGCCCAGTTGGAGTGGACCGAGGCCAGCAAAATCAAAACACTTCCAGCATCTCGTCCTTGTCTTTCTGCACAGACATAGATTGTGCAGTATCACCCTACTCAAGGTTGGATCCTAATGGAGATGGGACCTTGAGTGAGTGGTAAGGGATATGTTACTCCTGAATGAAGCTCAGCATGCAGACCAGGATTCCTGGCATGCTGGTGTAGCAGGCACCTGGGAAATCTGCTTGTGCTGCCATGCTGCAGAGAGCAGGCAGTTTGTTTTCACACCATTTTACAGGAAAATTATCTTGTCCTCATCAAATGCCCCATGCTGGTCTATTGCAGTGTTTAGAGTTATGAGCTCTAAGGGCCTCCAGAGACCTGTCTAGCCTGGCTAAGAAATCTGAACAAAAGCAACACGTGCTCCTGTATTGTTTCTGCTACAAAGATAAACTAACTTTGTTGTTTTCTTGATTGTATCAGAACTAGATTCCCCCCCACCTTTTTTCTTCATTATTTGCAATGTTAGTCACATAGAAAGGAATCCTTGAAGATTCAGAGGGCTTGCTTTTAACAGGAGAAAAAAACCCCAAACTGTTTTTGCCTAGAATTCCTATTCTACAGAGCTATATAGTCAGGGTAGATGCTTGGAGGAACTGGCTAGGTGTAGAAGAGAAGGTGATAAACTAAACCACTAATTGACAGCCTCCTCAGAAGGCTGACTTGCTCTTGACCACAAGCAGGTAAGAGGATTAACTGAGAAGCTTCCAGGAGGCAAGGTACTCTCATTGAGAGAGCTTTGTTTGGGAAAGAGAGGGCAAAGGAACTTGGCAGTCTATGTGAAGAGGAGCTGAGGGGAAACCCTCTGCAGCACAAGTTAGTGTGACTTGGAAGAGTGTTTCTGCTTGATCCCTATCTCAATCGTTTAACCAGTACAATCCTGAGTGTTTGAGCAGGATGTACAAACCAGATACTTTTGAAAAGGGAAACTTTGTGCTACCCATAATCCATGGACAGGCACTAGATGAATCTCTGGTGCTTCACAGGAGGGTTGAGAGAAGAAAAGAAATATTTAGTTGAGGTGCTCAGTGGGGTGGTGAGGAGGAGAATGCTGTCTGATTCTTCCAGGAGACTTCCGAAGTACTGAAGCATACCACCTGGCCATGGCTTGTTATCTGACGTTTCTTCCTTCATTTTTCTGGACCTAATTCCAAGCTGACTTTGTCCCTGGGGCATTACTTCAGCAACTAATGCCTTCCCGGCAAACCTGCAGCTAGACAACCTCAGCCAAACTTCTCATCTTCTCTTGCTCTGAACACCTGACCTCCTGTTACAAGCAAGTAAGAACTGGTGGCTGGGAGCTTCACACCAAACAAACGAGTGTGGGTAAACTAAACACCACAAACTACTAATTGACAGAGCAAAAGACCAATAAGGAATTATCATTTCTTAGTGGTTTAGCAGCAAGAGGAAGAGTATATTTCTGGAACAGGGGACAAACAGATCTAAAGCCACTGAGCTTAATAGAGAGCTAACTGGGAGAGGCTCTATTCCCTAGGCAATGCAGTAGATTAATATTAAGTGACCTACTGGTCCTTCCCTGGCTCTGATTCTGTGGCTGTTACATGTACTGTACACATCATTGTTTTGGTGCTATATAGGCAAAGGCCATATTGGTCTGTAGTGAATTCAGCAGATGGTGGGGTGGTAAGCTATGTTCTTCACAGAGAGAGTGATTTGCCATTGGAATTTGCTGCCCAGGGAGGTGGTGGAGTGGCCATCCCTGGAGGTGTGCAAGAAAAGACTGGATGGTCTAAGAGCAGCACAGCACATAAAAGAGTTCAAATGCCCCACAAAGCAGCCTGAGGCACACCAATGTCCACTCTAGCACAGGGGACAATTTGTCAAAGGGCTTCCAGAAAAGTGATGATTGACATGCTTGCAATAAAGGGCTAACATTAAAATGCTCCTGCAGCACAACAGGTAAAGCAGAGTATACTAGACACAATTTCTCCCTGTGAAGCAGGATATTAAAGGACCATTTTCTGGCCCAGAATAGAAGGCAACAAAACTACAATACTGTAGACTAGTCAGGGGCTGGTCTGAGACCTCAAATTTAAAAGAGTGGATGAGGCNTGGAACTAGATGATCCTTGAGGTCCCTTCCAACCTTACCATTCTATGATTTTATGATTCTATGATCTTGGAGTCTCTTCCAACCTGGTTGATTCTATGATTCTATGAACTGGTGGGCTCTTCTGAAGTCACAGGAGCTGAGGACTTTAAATTCCTTGAGAGGACTGCTTTTAAAACTCATGCTAGCAGAGCTTTCTGCCAAGTCACACTTGTGTGTCAATCTTTTAGAACCACATTGCCTGACTCGGATGAAGCCTTCATTGGGGACAGCACAGGCTACAGCATTAGCACTTGGCTCACCAGTGAGCCACTCTATTGTGAGAATGGTGTTCTGCAGAACAGGGCTGAGCTGTTAACAAGGGTGAGCTGTTACTGTTTTGAGGATAGCACCAGACAGACACTGGAGACTGAACAGTAGCTATGTCAAGGAGCAAAACATGTTTCTTTATCTGCAATTTCATCATCCCAAACCACGCAGAGAAAATTACAGGTGTGATACCTCAAAGCCACATTCCCTTCTTGTTCCCTTCCTCTACTTCCCTTTTGGTCCAAACCTCACAAGCTATGCATTAGCTAACAGTCTTTGTCATCTTGCTGAAACAAAATGTCAGCAAAATACCTGATTGCTAACAGTTACATCAGGGGGCACAGGCAAATCCTACAGATCTTCTTGACATCAGAAATGAGAGATCAACACAGAGACAACTCACCTTGTGTGTCTGGGGAAAAACAAAATAAAACAGCAACCTAGAAAGTATAAAGTTATGAAATGAGAGAGAAAGAGACAGTAAAAGTGTCAGGGGCAGAGAAGAAAAAGACTTTCCATGTAAAACATGTCAGCCCCTATTTTGTTTGCTTTTGTTCTCAGTGAAAAGAAGCACTTGGTGGCATCACCAAACTGTGAATTTTAGGGGTTATATATTGCTTACTTTTTATTGTGAAAGGGCCCAAAACAGAGGGGAAAAGATGATCACCAAGTGCCATCATACCAACTGTCAGGTGACTGCTGGGAAGCATGGCTTGTGTCCGCTGGCATATGACCATGGAAATTCTTGCTTCTGCTGGCACAGAAACATGGAAAGTGGAGTTGCACCATGGAAGAGGTTTGGTTTGCTGTCTATGGGTTGTTGCTCTCATGTGTCTCATTTTTCAGCAGTGCTTCTAAAGGAAAAGAAAAAAAAAAATCACTAGCCTATAAATCTGTGAAGCAAAACTTCCTCTGGCAGTTTTGCTTTCATTTTCTTTTCTAACTTGCCTCTCTCAAAGAATGGATTTGCTATCACATAGTACTTGCCAGGAGACTGAAGCCTTTACGTCTTCATCTGGGGAGTGATAGCAGGAGTCTAGTTCACCTGGATTCCAGATGAAAGAACCAGATGTTCTCCAGTTGTTTGTTTGGGTTTTTTTTTCTGGTTCCACTGTCCAGACTGGACTACAATCTTTCCTGCAGAAAAATATGCAGGGATTGCTCATGCTCCATTATCACATTAAATAAAGGCGGGGGGGGGAGGGGGGGTGTGCAGGGAGAAATCAGATGTAATACAATAGCTTCACATCCAGCACTGACCAGCATCAATCTCCAGCTTCTGCTGATGGCTGTTTTGCTGTTTCTAATGGGGAGAAGAGAGGCAAGGAGGAAAACTCCCCCACAACTTCTCATATGTACCATGTGGGGGTTGAGGGTATCTGTGAGGGAGTGGGTGGTTTTGTCAAAAAATACCTGAAAATCAAACAACAAACTTGAAACACAGAGGGTGTTTGTGTCCCCAGACTCACCACCACCACCCCCAGCACACAAGGGAATAGCCATTGCTGCTGCCAAGCTTTGAGAGAAAACCTTGGTTGCTATTGTGTGTGTTTATTGCATCCGTGATGGCCATCCTCAGAAACTTCCTCCTTTGATGAAACAGATGACCTGACCCATGCTCTACTCTGAGTGCATGAAAATAATTCCAAATAAGGATCTGCAGCCTGACCAGCTGCTCTGCTCAAGAGAAGGATAAACTGACCATGTTTAGCAGCAAATTAAACTAAAGAAGGCCTTTTGACTTCATTGCCTCTTGCAGCTGCCAAAGTGATACACCTCTCTATACCTCTAGCTGTGATTAGGAAGGAGGTAAATCATAGTAAATTGTATTTTCTGCTTCTGAAGATGTGAACAGGCAAGCTTTATGCTCCTCAGTTTGCCAAACACCAGTGGGTAAACAAGAGTGAGACCCAGGAAAGAGCATCTCAAGAAGGGAGCAGGAGAGAGAAAGATGCACAGCAGGCACTTGTAAGTGCTGGGGGTTTTGCTGAGTTCATGTAACTCAGATGTACCACCCCACAGAGTGGATGTTCTCATATTATCTGAATTACAGCCAATAGATGGAAATCCTTTTGGCTGGCAGTTGTCATCAGAGGAAATCAGCATCTCAGCCACCAGCGATAGCTGCCACTGATAAAGGCACTATCAGATGTGCCAACTGACAGGTTTTGTCACCACATAGACACAAAGGTGATGTAAAAGAGGGTGTTGCTGTGGGTTTGGTTCCAACAAGAAGCAAAAATGTTAAAAAGAGCAGCTTGTAAAAGCACTGTTGTCCAGTGAATAGTTGTTTGCAGTTTTAAATGAAATGATAGGTAAAGGGTATTTAATTTCTGGAACAACAATGAAAATCTCTGTGCATTGAAAGTCACTTAAATATGAATAAGAGCTGGCTGAACTTAATCCAGGAAGCAAAGAATCACAGCATCACAGAATGTTAGGAGCTGGAAGGGACCTTGAAAGCTCATCCAGTCCAACCCCCCTGCCAGAGCAGGATCACCTGTACCAGGTCACACAGGAACACGTCCAGGTGGGTTTTGAACATCTCCAGAGAGGGAGACTCCACAACCCCCTGGAGAGGCATGGTCCACATGCCTGCTCTTCTGCTTGGACACATTCAGGAGTGAGGAGTTTGAGAATGTAGTTGCAGAGCTGCAGTTCTGGTTTGCTTTCTCCTTGTAGCTCCTCATGGTTTCTTGAGATTTTGAGGTTGCTGATATGATACTGGAAGATTTCCTTGACACTCTAATCTGAGGAGAAGCAGAATGGATGTTGAAAAAAAAAACAACCTGCAACTCTCTCAACCTGACCTCACAGCAGACACAGACAGACCTCCTGTCACTGCTGTGGCCTCCTCTGGCCCCACTCCAACCAGTCCTTATCTCTGCTGTGCAGTCCAGAGCTGGCCACAGCCTTGCAGGTGGAATCTTAGTAAAGAGGAGCAGAGGGGCAGAATCCCCTCCCTCCTCCTGATGCTAGGGATGCAGCAAGTGAACAATTTGGTTTACTGCTGGAACTGCAAATATTTCAAAAGCAGAGATGCTGGATTAGACCAAACTTCAGAAGNAGAAGGTCTCCTGGAAGTCTTCTCTTCTCCAGGCTGCAGAGCCCCAACACTCTCACTCTGTCCTCATAGCAGAGCTGCTCCAGCCCTCTGATCATCTTCGCAATCCCCTTCAGACATTGAAATGCATTTCTAAGGTCTCCTTGGAGCCTTTGTTTCTCTGGGCTGAACAGCCTTCACTTTCCCAGCCTGTCCTCACAAGAGAAGTGCTCCAGCCCTCTGATCATTTTTGATCATCTGGCCTCCTCTGGCCTCACTTCATCAGGCCCATGCCCTTCTTGTGCTGGGGGCCCCAGAACCAGACATACCACTCCAAGTGAGGTCCCACCAGAGCAGAGTGGCAGAATCACCTCTCTCCATGTGCTGGCCATGCCACCCTTGACACAACCCCGGGTGCCACTGGCCCTCTGGGCTGCAAGTGCCTATTGCTGCCTCATGTCATGTTCCTGGGGGCTCTTCTGGGTCTAAAACATGTTTTGTGGTCATGGGTGACTGAGGGACAGGATTCAAAGGGACCCCGTGATCTTTTTTGTCACATGCTCCTTTTCAGGAAGAGCATGTGGTCAATGACAGGCAGATGAGGAAGATCCCACAAAAGAAGAACATGACCTCGGAGGACCATTCATAGAGGAAGAAATGTCCTGAAACTCAAACAGAGTGATGTGTTTTCTGACTCCTATGATCACTAAAAGTTCAGAGGACTCAAACTCCTTTGATTCCCAGAGAAGGATCTGTTCCACGTTACACTTCTGACACCAAAATATGTGACCCAAGGCTCCCCAAAAGGATCTGTTCCTCTGTGAAGGTGGTTATGGGGCTGGAGAATGAAGTGCAAAGTGTATAATGTACCCAATTGGCTTCCAGATTGTTAGACTGACCCAAATAGCAAACAAAGCTTTAGAAGTCTTCAAGGAAAGAATAACAGAAGGATGGAAAGTGAGGTAAAAGGCAGCTCAGGTTTGGGAAAGCTAAACCATGCAAGATTAGCTTGACTCTGGCTTTGATAAACAATTTCCCATCTCCAACCTGTCAAAGCCACATATTTCTGTGTGCTGGCTCCATTGCTTCTGAGATGGCTTGAGAGCAACAGCTGCTTGCAGATCTGCATCCAGGTCTGGGCCCCTC
>WBNM01006504.1:33989-48482 GCA_013399055.1 Ramphastos sulfuratus | reverse complement strand
TTTTCCCTCCCTCCCCTCCCCCCTTTTTTTTTCCCTCCCTCCCTCCCCCCCTTTTTTTTTCCTTCCTTCCCTCCCTCCTTTTTTTTCCTTCCTTCCCTCCCTCCTTTTTTTTCCTTCCTTCCCTCTGTATATTTCCTGGGAAAGGTGAATGTAAAGAAACATAAAGGCATGAGGAAAAGGAGGTGACTGCAGTAGGAGCTGGGCTTGTTTTCAGGCAGAACAAAAGTGATTTACTTGGCTTTGCCACGAGTAAATTACAGCCATGGCAACCCAAATCCATCCTCCTTGCCCCTGCAGCCTCACCCTACCTAATTAATGAATTAATTAATTAGTTACTAGGTTAGTCAGGCTTGGCAGCATCTCTGGCACAACTTGCAGGCTGCAGTTGGTATTACTTATTCTGGGGCTGCCCATTTCCACTTCTTCCTCTTTGGTGCTAGGGAAGCTCAGATCCTCTTCAGTGCTAAAAATAATGTTGGTGTCCCTGGGGAGGCCACAGCTGGAGTGTTGTGGCCAGTTCTGGGCTCTCCCCAGTTCCAGAGAGACAGAGAACTGCTGGAGAGAGCCCAGCAGAGGCTGCAAAGCTGCTGAGGGGCCTGGAGCAGCTCTGTGAGGAGCTGAGGCTGAGAGCCTGCAGAAGAGCAGCCCCAGAGGGGAGCTGAGCAATGCTCAGCAAGAGCTAAAGGAGCTGTGGGGGGCGAGAGGCTGGAACCAGGCTCTGGTCAGTGGTGCTCAGTGCCAGGACAGAGAGCAATGGGCACAAACTGGGAGCCAGGAGGTTCCCTGAGGAGAAACTTGTTTGGTGTGAGGGTGCAGAGCCCTGGAGCAGGCTGCCCAGAGAGGCTGTGGAGTCTCCTTCTCTGCAGAGCTTCCAACCCCTCCTGGGCACTGTGCTGCTGGGCAAGCTGCTGTGGGTGCCCTGCTTTGGCACAGGGATTTGGCCTGGCTGATCTCCAGACGTCCTTTCCAGCCTCACCGTGGTGGCATTCTGGGATGCTGCAATGTTTACCAGCAGGGTATTGTCAGGTTGTCAGTGAGCTCTGGGCCTGGGGGCTTGCAGAGGCAGGAGAGCAGGCAGGAGTGTGCATCTCCTGACTTCAGGGCAGTCCAGCAGGCCTGGAAAGCAGCACAGCCAACACAATGACCTTCTTGATCTTTCTTCTTTGTAGGTTTTCAGAGGATTATTTATCTTCTCTGGGGAAAACAGTTGGTAAGTGAGGTGTGGGGGGGCTCAGAAAGGAGATTTTCTTTTCCAAACCTCCTAGAAGGAGGAATGCCAAAGAGGTGAGAGTGGAGGAAGGTGAAGTCTGCTTTGCATAGCTGAATGCTGCCTGCTTTGCTCCAGCAGCTGGCTGCTTTTGCTGCATGTAAGAATGAGTTTGAATCTTTGCTTTAATGTTTCCAGGTTTGGGGATCACTTTTTTTTTGGCCAGATGTTTGGGTTTGGGTCCAAACTGTGCTTCTTAACCATGGTCAGAGTGTGGCAGAAATTAGAAACTCAGTGCACAGAGATGCTGCAGGCAAACATTTGCAGAGCAGTTAAGCATCACAAGAACTCAGTCCAGCTTGTGGTGATGGTTTGTTTTTTTTAAAGGCTGTGTGTGAAGCCTGTCTGGAGTCAGTGTTTTCTGTTCTGGTAATGTTACACAACTAGAACAGAACCACAGCACTTCAACATGAGGCCAGAAGGACAGCAGAGCATTCAGACTGGATGTGAGGAGGAGGAAGTTGTTCAGTATGAGGCAGAAGGACAGCAGAGCATTCAGACTGGATGTGAGGAGGAGGAAGTTGTTCAGTATGAGGCCAGAAGGACAGCAGAGCATTCAGACTGGATGTGAGGAGGAGGAAGTTGTTCAGTATGAGGCCGAAGGACAGCAGAGCATTCAGACTGGATGTGAGGAGGAGGAAGTTGTTCAGTATGAGGCCAGAAGGACAGCAGAGCATTCAGACTGGATGTGAGGAGGAGGAAGTTGTTCAGTATGAGGCCAGAAGGACAGCAGAGCATTCAGACTGGATGTGAGGAGGAGGAAGTTGTTCAGTATGAGGCCAGAAGGACAGCAGAGCATTCAGACTGGATGTGAGGAGGAGGAAGTTGTTCAGTATGAGGCCAGAAGGACAGCAGAGCATTCAGACTGGATGTGAGGAGGAGGAAGTTGTTCAGTATGAGGCCAGAAGGACAGCAGAGCATTCAGACTGGATGTGAGGAGGAGGAAGTTGTTCAGTATGAGGCCAGAAGGACAGCAGAGCATTCAGACTGGATGTGAGGAGGAGGAAGTTGTTCAGTATGAGGCCAGAAGGACAGCAGAGCATTCAGACTGGATGTGAGGAGGAGGAAGTTGTTCAGTATGAGGCCAGAAGGACAGCAGAGCATTCAGACTGGATGTGAGGAGGAGGAAGTTGTTCAGTATGAGGGCAGAAGGACAGCAGAGCATTCAGACTGGATGTGAGGAGGAGGAAGTTGTTCAGTATGAGGGTGCTGAGAGCCTGGCAGGGGTTGCCCAGGGAGGTGTTGGAAGCCTCATCCCTGGAGGTGTTTAAGGCCAGGCTGGATGAGGCTGTGGGCAGCCTGATCTGGTGTGAGGTGTCCCTGGGCATGGCAGGGGGTTGGCACTGCCTGATCCTTGAGGTCCCTTCCAACCCTGCCTGATTCTGTGATTTTTGTGCAGCTTGGCTCAGATGGGATTGAGAGGAATCTGTGAACTCTAGGAAGGTCTGAAGGAGGTGAGGGAGGGCTCTGAGGGGGTCAGCTTGGCCTGAGAGGTGAAGTTAAGAAACACAAAAGGGTCACAGATTGCACTGGGTTGGAAGGGACCCTCAGGGGCATCTTGTCCAACACTCCTGCTCTCAGCAGGGGCACCTCCAGCTGGATCAGGTTGCTCAGGGCCACATCCAGAGTGTCTCCAGGGATAGAGCCTCCACCACCTCTCTGGGCAACCCCTTCCAGCATTTGCCCACCCTCATTGTCACCCAAATGTCCAACCTGAATCTCCCCTGCTCCTGTTTCAAACCCCAGCCCCTGATGGTTTTAGTAATGCCAGATTGATTCTGTCCTCCAGGGAAGGGTTTCCTGCAGGACTAGAGAACTCCCAAGTGCAGTCTGGTGGTTCCTTACCCACTGCTTAGAACATTTAGAGTGCAGTGGGCAAAGACTGGAGAAAATGATCTTAGGAGAGACTTTACTGAAGATGTGGCAGGTGTTGGGGCAGTCCTGGATGTCAATCCAGGCTGGGGGAGGCTGAGAGCAGCCCTGCAGAGAAGGACTTGGGGGTCCTGGACAGGAGCAGACACTGAGAGCTTGCAGCACAGAAGGCCAAGGGCAGCCTGAGCTGCATCCAGAGTGTGGGCAGAGGTGGAGAGAGGAGATCCTGCCCCTCTGCTCTGCTCAGACCTCACCTGCAGGGCTGTGTCCAGCTCTGGAGCACTCAGCACAGGAGGGACATGGACCTGATGGAGAGGGTCCAGAGGAGGCCATGAGGGTGCTCAGGGGATTGGAGCAGCTCTGCTGTGAGGCCAGGCTGAGGGAGCTGGGGGTGTGCAGCCTGCAGAAGGCTGCAGGCAGAGCTCAGAGCAGCCTGCCAGGACCTGAAGGGGCTCCAAGCAGGCTGCAGAGGGACTGCTCCCAAAGGCCTGCAGGGACAGGCTGAGGGCAATGGTTTGAAATGAGAGCAGAGCAGCTTGAGAGTGGAGGTGAGGAACAAGTTCTGCAGCAGGAGGCTGCTGGAGCACTGCAAGAGGTTGCCCAGGGAGGGAGCTGAGGCCTCCTGGCTGGAGCTGTTCCAGGTGAGGCTGGAGAAGGCTGTGAGCAAGCTGCTGGAGGGGAGGATGTCCCTGCTGGCTGCAGGGGGTGGCACTGGGTGAGCTTTGGAGGTCCCTTCCAACCCAACCCACTCTGTGGTTCTGTGTTTGAAGCCTGCCATGCTGCTGTGTGTCCTCTGCAGCCTGTGTGCCCCAGCCCTGCAGCAGACCCCCCCCAGCTGCCCCTTGCTGTCTCCTTGCAGGTAACCTGGTGCGAGTTGTGCCCCACGGGATGCTCATCTTCTTCCCTTCATATCCTGTCATGGATAAGAGCCTGGAATATTGGAGAGTAAGTTAATTATTCTCTAGTTTTGCCTTCCTCATAAACATTTCTTCTTTTATTAAGTAAAAACCCAGCTCAGGCTTCTCTTGATCACAGTGCACTGAAGTGCAGCTCTGTGAAGTTCAGACCCCAAAGAATCTTCATTTCTCCTCTCACCTGGTGACTGAATTTCACCAAACTTCTCTTTATTGACCTTCCAGCTTACACTTGGGCAAAGTGTTTCAGTTCTCAGGGAGGGAAAAAACTGTCCCAAGCTGAGCATTTCTTCTTATTACCAATTTGTAGCTGTTGCTGGGTCACTTTGTACCTGCTCAGCACCTGAGTGTTGCTGCTGGGACTTGGCTGAGCAGTTCTGGTTCACATCCTCCTTAAAAGTGAGCACTGGACTGGAGGTGTCACTGCAGAGAGGGACTCTAGGAGATGGCCGTGGGGAGCTTGCAAGTTGGAGGGGAGGAGAGAAGGAGAGGAGGAGGAGAGGAGGGGAAGGAGGAGGAGAGAAGGAGGGGGAGGAGAGAAGGAGGAGGAGGGAAGGAGGAGGAGGAGGAGGGGAGGAGAGAGAGGGAGGGAAGGGAGGAGAGAAGGAGAGGGAAGGATCTGTCATCAGCATCATGGCTGAGCTGCACCATCTGCAGTGAGTCCCTGGCAGTGTTGGTTGCACTGCATCTGTCTGCTTCCAGCTCCTCCTCTGCTTGGCAGGAGAGGAACTACCTGTTGGGGAAGTGTGTGGTGAGCACTCAGGGTCTGTGGGGCTCTGGGGATCCCTCCTGGGCATTTTCCTTCTTGTGGGCACCACTGGGTAGGTTCTTGCTTTCAGGAGGCCCTTTGTGGTGCCCTCCTCCAGGAGGCCCTTTCTGATTGCCTCTTTTCTGTGTTGGCCCAGGAGCATGACCTTGCCAAGAGGATAGAAGAAGTGAAGCCCATGTTTGTGGAGCCCAGGAGCAAAGGAAGCTTTGCAGAGGTTGAGTATTTGCAATTCCTGCCTGCAACATTTCCAGCAGCTGTTCTCTGTCTTTCTTTTTTTCCTCTTTAAACTCCTTTTCTGTGCTGTGCTGGGTGTGAAGCTGCCACATTTTATCCCAGGATAAAAGGGAACCAACCTCTATTTCAGCCCAGGAGAGAAGTGAAGCCCTCACATTTCATCTTAGCCCAGGATAAAATTTGGGTGCTTCAGTTTTATTCCAGAAGTGAAGCTCCCCCCCAGTTCCTGCTAGGATAAAAGTGAAGCTCCCCCAGTTTATCCCAGGCCAAAAGTGAACTTCCCCAGTTTATCCAGGCCAAAAAGTGAACTCCCCCAGCTTATCCCAGGCCAAAAGTGAAGCTCCCCCAGCTTATCCCAGGCCAAAAGTGAAGCTCCCCCAGTTCACCCCAGGCCAAATTGACATCTCCCAGGCAGCTCCTTTAGACCTCAGCTTTTGTCTGACTCCTTCCCTCCCCCTCCCCTCCTGCTGTGCAGGCTCCAGTGCAGCTCTGCTGCTGCCCACCAGGGATGTGCACAGAGCAATGCAGGCAGCAGAGGCCCTGCACTGCTCCAGGGAGGTTGTGGAGCACAGAAGAAGATCTGCAGGGAGGTTGTGGAGCACAGAATCACCCAACGTGATCTTTGATCACGTTGGGTGATTCTGTGCTCCACAACCTCCCTGGGCAACCTGTGCCAGTGTCTCACCACCCTCAACCTGTGCCAGTGTCTCCCCACCCTCAACCTGTGCCAGTGTCTCCCCACCCTCACTGCAAACAGCTTCCTCCTAATTTATTTAACCCAGATGTGTTCTCCATTTTTCCCAGTGGTGCTGGCTCAAAGGTTTCACTGCAGTGGAAGTAAATTTGAGGCTTGTGGTGTTGAGTGAGAAGAGGAGAAAAAGGTTGCTTTGGGCAGATGTGAAGCAGAAAGCTTTTNGAGCTGCTCCAGCCCCTTGAACATGCCTAAAGATGACTTAATTCCTGCTTCAACCACTTTGTCTTTTAGGTGATGGATGCCTACTATGATAAAATTGCCTGCCCCAAGTCCACTGGAGCTACTTTCTTGGCAGTGTGTCGAGGGAAGGTAATGACTGAGAGAGTTTTTCTTTATAGCTGAGATCTCATTGAATAAATGATGGGAGGGAAATGCTGAATTTCAGTCAATTTCTGTTGTTGGACTGATTATATGGAGGAAAAACAACCCACAAGAGAANTGTGCTCCACAACCTCCCTGGAGGTGTTCAAGACCAGGTTGAGCCCTTGAGTGACCTGTACCAGTGGGAGGTGTCCCTGCCTATGGCAGAGAGTTGGAACTGGATGATCTTTGAGGTCCCTTCCAACCTTCCCATTCCATCATTCTAAGTAGGAGGTCTTGAAGGGCTTTTCAAAGCTCTGTTGAGTTTCTGCCTGCTTTATTCTTGGAGCTCACAGATTGCATCAGGTTGGAAAGGACCCTCAAAGGTCACCTTGTCCTACTCCCCTGCCAGGGCACCTCTAACTAGATCAGGCCACATCAAAAAGGTGATGATTTTCTGTCTCCTGTTGGCTGCTCACTGAAAGCTCTTCCCACTGAGTGAGAGCAGCTTTGGAGGAGAGCTGCAGGCAGAATCTGGTATGAATCTTGTTAGAACAACACTGCTGAAAGCCATAAATACTGTTCAGCTTGAAAACATCTCCATTAGCTTCAGCCCTTCTGCACACATCTGTTGGCCTTTCATTTCCTTTTCACCAGTGCTGACACATTGATTGATGGTGAGCAGTGGAAATATTTGCAAAATCTTGAACTGCTCTTTGAGCTGCTTCTTTTTTGTTGTTGTTGTTTGCTTGGCTGCTTTATTATTGCAAATTCAGATTCAACTTCTTCTGAACCTTCACTCCCAGCCTCCAGAGCAGCTGGTGGATGAGGGAAGAAAAGATGTGAGCAGTTTTTGGGTGGGAGTCTCAGCTCAGTCAGCCTGGCCTGCCAGCAGCAGTGTGGAGAGATCCTTCTCTGCAGGAACATGAGGGTGAAAGAGGAGCTCTTGGCTTTGTCCTGGTCACAGGGCTGCAGAACTGGAGGGGTTTGAGATAAGAGGTCTCTTGTCCCAGATTGCTGCTAGCTTCCCTTTATTCCTTTGAAGTGATTCTGTGCTGCTTTAGTGGCAGAGAAGGTTTGGCTGTGTCCTCCTTAGGTCTTATTAATGATTGAGGGTGTGGAAGGATTGCTCAGAGGTACTCACTGATGTTTCAGAGGTCTTCTGAACACAGCTCTGCTTGTCCAGGAACCAGACATCTGCTGTAGCAGCATTGGTTGGGGTATGCTTTATCTCCTCCCAGAGGGGAAAAGTTGAGTTTAAAGTGTTGCTAATGAAGGCAAAAAATCCTAATTAAAACTATTGAGAGCATCTTTCTGGCTTGGCTGGGGCTTGGATTTCACTGAGAGAGAAAAAGACCAACAACTGCTGAAATGCTCTCGAGTGTCGCGTCGGAGCCTGCTGATGGTGGAAACTTCTCTGTCCTCAGGCCAGTGAGGGCTTGGACTTTGCAGACATCAGTGGGCGAGGAGTCATCATCACTGGGCTGCCCTTCCCCCCTCGGATGGAGCCCAGAGTTGTGCTCAAGATGCAGTTCCTGGATGACATGAGGAGGAGTGCTGCAGGTGCACAGGTACTGCTGAGCAGCTTTTTGCTCTCGGCTGCCCGCAGGTTCCCGTTGGGGTTTCTGCCCTCTTGGCTACCTCCAGTTGGTTTTCTTTGGCATTTAGAGATCACAGAATGCCAGCAAGGTGTGAGGCTTGGAAGGGACCTCTGGAGATCAGCCAGGACAACCTCCCTGCTCCAGCAGGGCACCCACAGCAGCTTGCCCAGCAGCACAGTGCCCAGCTGGGCTTGGAAGCTCTGCAGAGAAGGAGACTCCACAACCTCTCTGCACCCTCCTCACACCAAACAGGTTTCTCCTCTTGTTTAAATGGAACCTCCTGGCTTCCAGTTTGTGCCCATTGCTCTCTGTCCTGTCCCTGGGCACCACTGACAAGAGCCTGACCCCATCCTCTTGCCCCCAGCAGCTCCTTTAGCTCTTGCTGAGCATTGCTCAGCTCCCCTCTGGGGCTGCTCTTCTGCAGGCTCTCAGCCTTTGCTCCTCACAGAGCTGCTCCAGGCCCCTTAGCAGCTTTGCAGCCTTTGCTGGACTCTCCAGCAGTTCTCTGTCTCTCTTGAACTGAAGAGAGCCCAAAACTGACCTCAGAACTCCAGCTATGGCCTTAGCTAGGACAGAGTAGAGGGAAAAGGAGAAAACCTCCCTTGACCTACCAACGAGACTCTTCTACCAGAGAGTCTGGATGCATGGAGATCTTGCTGGGTGTTCTGGTTTGTTTGGAGGAAGCAATGACTGCCTAGCACACAGAGGACATTGTAGCTGCTCAGCAGTGTTAATTCTTCCTTCCTCCTCCTCCTGCTGCAGTATTTGTCTGGCTGGGAGTGGTACAACCAGCAAGCTTCCCGCGCTGTCAACCAGGCCATCGGCAGGGTCATCAGGCACCGCCAGGACTATGGTGCCATCTTCCTCTGTGACCACAGGTGAGAACCACAGCAGCACAGGGCTTGGCAGGCACCCCCAGAGAGCAGAGAGCATCCACTCCAACCCCCCCACCACAGCAGGAGCAGAGAATNGAGCGACCTGTACTAGTGGGAGGTGTCCATGCCTATGGCAGGGAGTTGGAACTGGATGATCCTTGAGGTCCCTTCCAACCTTCCCATTCTGTGATTTGAGGTGTGAGGGATGAAGGCCAAGCCCTGGCTGCTGGTGTGGTTGATGACATCAACAAAGCTCTTTTTCCCCTGAGCAAAGGCATCAAACTTTGTGTTTCCTCCACTGCTTCAGCCTTTTGTTGTCTTACTGCTCCTTCCTTCTTCTTTTTGGCCTCTAGTTTAATGTTTGTAGAGTTCACTTAGACCAACATAGTGAATGATTCTGCACTTCTGCAACCCTCCCCAGGTTCACCACTGGCTCTGTCAGAGGCAAACTCCCCTCCTGGGTCCGCCCCTACGTGAACGTCTATGACAACTTTGGGCATGTGGTCAGAAGTGTCTCCTCCTTCTTCCGTGTGGCTCAGGAGACTGTAAGTGACAAGATCACAGAATCTCAGCATGCTGGAAGGTTGAGATCATCCTGTCCAACCTCCCTTGCTAAAAGCCAGGCACCCACAGCAGCTTGCCCAGCAGCACAGTGCCCAGCTGGGCTTGGAAGCTCTGCAGAGAAGGAGACTCCACAACCTCTCTGGGCAGCCTGCTCCAGGGCTCTGCACCCTCACACCAAACAAGTTTCTCCTCAGGGAACCTCCTGGCTTCCAGTTTGTGCCCACTGCCCCTTGGCCTGTCTCTGGGCACCACTGACCAGAGCCTGGCTCCAGCCTCTTGCCCTCCACAGCTCCTTTAGCTCCTGCTGAGCATTGCTCAGCTCCCCTCTGGGGCTGCTCTCCTGCAGGCTCTCAGCCCCAGGGCTCTCCTCACAGAGCTGCTCCAGGCCCCTCAGCAGCTTTGCAGCCTCTGCTGGACTCTCTCCAGCAGTTCTCTGTCCCTCTGGAACTGGGGAGACCCCAAAACTGAACTCAGGACTCTAGATGTGGCCTTAGCTAGGACAGAGTAGAGGGGGAAGAGAACCTCCCTCACCCTGCTGGCCACACTCTTCTTCATGCACCCCAGCAGACCATTGGCCTGCTTGGCCCTGAGAGCACATTGCTGGCTCCTGGGCAGTTTTTCCAGCAGCCCTCCCAGGTTCTTCTCCCCAGAGCTGCTTCCCAGCAGGTCCCCCCTCACCTGGACTGCTGCAGGTGGTTATTGCCTTTCCTCCACTTGTCCTCATTGAGCTTCCTCTCTCCCCAGCTCTCCAACTTTTGTTGCATTTGGGTTGGGTTTTTTGGGGGGGTTGGTTTTGTTTTGTTTTGCTTCATTTAATTTTAATTGGCAAGTGCTGGGAAGTGGCAGAATGTGGCCAGGTGAGAGATGTGACCAAGCCACTTTGTCACTTCTGGATACTGGAGGCTTTACGGGAAAGGAGCTGTGCCTCATTGCTCTGCAGGAGGGAGCTGGGGCAGGATGTGCTGTCACTGTGGGACAGCTCATTCACTTAGATCACAAAAATAACTTCCTCTTCCTCCTAAATAAACACAGCTCTCAGGGGCTGCTGTGAAAATACTGCAGCTGATGGCAGCAGCAAGAAGCTTTTCTACCTCGCCCTCAGGAGAAGGGGATATGGGGAGGGGGGCAGGGAAGAGTTCATCAAACCCTTGAAATCTGGACTGGTTTAAAGAGTAAGACAAAGCCTTCAGCTCCTGATTCAGTTCCTCACTGACTCCTCTTTACTCACCTGGCTTTTTTCTTAGCATTAAAAGTCCCTTCCAACCCAACCCAGTCCATGATTCTGTGACTCAGGAGCTCTTTTAGTAACAGTCCTTTGATTTAAACTATCCCAGAATCACAGCATGGCAGGGGTGGGAAGGGACCCCTGGAGACCATCCAGCCTAACCCCCTGCCAGAGCAGGGCACCCAGAGCAGGGCACACAGAACACATCCAGGTGGGGTTGGAAGTCTCCAGAGCAGGAGACTCCACAGCTCCTCTGGCAGCCTGCTCCAGGGCTCTGCACCCTCACAGGACAAAGTTTTCCCTCCTGTTTCCTTGGCACCTCCTCTGCTCCAGCTGGCACCCAGTGCCCCTTGTGCTGGCATTGGCCATCCCTGAGCAGATCCTGGCTGGGTCCTGCCCACACTGCCCTGCACTGCACTGCACAGCAGTGAGGGCAGCCCTCAGGCTCCTCTGCTGCCAGCTCCCTCAGCCTGTGCTCACAGGAGATGTTCACTGCCCTCAGCAGCTTTGTGGCTCTGGGATGGACTCTCTCAAGCAGTTCCCTGAGGTCCTTCTTGAACTGAGGGGCCCAGAACTGGACAGAATATTCCAGATGTGGCCTCAGCAGGGCAGAGGGGCAGGAGAACCTCTCTTGACCTCACCACCTCTCTTCTAGTCTGCCCTAGGATACCCTTAGCCTCCTTGGCCACACTGCTGGCTCAGATTGTAAAACTTTCTAATTGACTGGAGAAAACCATAGCAAGAAAAGGTCTGGAAGCCTGAATTGGGGAATTCTTTGCCCCCAAAATAGAGATTAAGATGAAAATAAACCAAATTTCACAGGAAGACTTGGATGATAACTTCCTGGAAGAGGCTTTTAGCCAAATAGTTGTTCAGAATGCTGAGTTCTAGGTGGGTAGTGGTGGATGACTTTGACTTAGTCTTTTCTGATCATGAATGAGGAGGTCTCAAGAAGCAGAAGGAGATTTGCTTTGCCAGGAGGAGCTGTTGTTACAGTGACTGCNTGGGTGCTTCTGTGCTCCACACCCTCCCTGCAGATCTTCTTCTGTGCTCCACAACCTCCCTGGAGGTGTTCAGGACCAGGCTGGATGAGGCCTTAAGCAGCCTGTCCCCTCCCCTGTTCTAGTGGGAGGTGATCCTGCCTATGACAGGGGGGTTGGAGCTGGCTGAGCTTTGAGCTCCCTTCCAACCTTCCCATTCTCTGACTCTTTAGCAGGGCCATGCCTCTTTCCCTCTCACACAGCTCCCCTGCTCACTGCCCCTCAGCTCTTGGTGTCCTCTCCTCTAATTGTTTGATGCTCTTTCTCCAAAGCACATCCCTCCAGAGTGCAAGGCCAACCTTGCTGCCAGGGCTTTTCCTGGGGAGGGGGGGTAAAAGGAGATGCCTTTGGATTGTTGCTGGGATTTCTGGTTGCAAGGGAAGTGGAGTGCAAGAGCAGCTTTTGCTTACTGTTGTAACCTCCTTGCAGATGCCCCCACCCCTGCCACCCTCTGCTGGGTCCCTGGGTGAAAGCAGCTTGGCAGCATCTCCTTCACCTGAGCAGATCCTCTCCCTGAGGAAAGCCAAAAACCTGGATGACCACGTTCCCAGTTTGAAGAGGAAAAGAAAAGGTGAGGCCTCACAGGAGATTTTGGGTTGGTTTTTAAGCAGAACCTAAAAAGGAGAAGCAGAAGACCAAGAGAAAGAGGCAAGGGGAGAGCTGAAAGGCTGCTGTAAAAGTCAGCTGAGAAGGGATGTGGCTTGGCATTAGGACTAGATGGTCTCTAGAGGTCCCTTCCAACCCCTGACATTCTAGGATCCTGTGATCAGGGAACCACACAGCAAAGATGGGGCCTGAAAAAGTGTCCTGCAGAAGGGAGGAGTTTGGGGCAGTATCTTAGTTTAAGAACTGGAAACCTGCTTCTGGCTGGCACTGACTTGCCCCTGCCCTCCTTACACCCCCTCCTGTAAACAACTTCTGCAGAGTAATCTGAGCAGGGAGGCAGCAGGAGGGCAGTGCTCTTGGACCACAGCAGTGGTTTCAAGTGCCCTGCAGCCAGCAGGGACATCCTCCCCTCCAGCAGCTTGCTCACAGCCTTCTCCAGCCTCACCTGGAACAGCTCCAGCCAGGAGGCCTCAGCTCCCTCCCTGGGCAACCTGTGGCAGTGCTCCAGCAGCCTCCTGGTGCAGAACTTGTTCCTCACCTCCACTCTCAAGCTGCTCTGCTCTCATTTCAAACCATTGCCCTCAGCCTGTCCCTGCAGGCCTTTGGGAGCAGTCCCTCTGCAGCCTGCTTGGAGCCCCTTCAGGTCCTGGCAGGCTGCTCTGAGCTCTGCCTGGAGCCTGCTCTTCTGCAGGCTGCACACCCCCAGCGCCCTCAGCCTGGCCTCATGGCAGAAATTCTCCAAACCCCTGAGCATTTCCATGCCCTTCTCTGGTCCCTCTCCCTCAGCTCCATTTCTTTGCTGTCTTGAGGGCTCCAGAGCTGGACCCAGCACTGCAGGTGAGGTCACAGAATAGATCTGACTGAAGGAGACCTCAAAGATCCTCCAGTCCAGCCTTGCTGTCACCTTTCTTCTGCAGGCAGAATCCTAGGATCAGTCCTAATTTCCTGCCAGAGCCTCTTTAAAGAGAGGAGCTCAGTCTGAGGGAACTGCATAAACCTGAAGTAGTTAACCAGAGACAGCTGCTGAGGGAGGACTTTCTGTGCATTGACCCAAAGCCATGCTGAGGTTTAAAAATCACTGATGGGAAAGTGTGAGAAGTCCACCAGGTTGTGGCAACAAATTCTTGAGCAATTTAGGCAGTGACTAAGCAAAACAATCTCCTTCCTGAGGCAAAATAATGCAGCTTTGGGGACTGAAAGGTTTTCAGGCAACACTAAGGCAGAGAAAATGCAAGAGAGAGTTGTGGAAGTGTTTAATTTGTCCTCTGCCTTTGTGCTTTGATGCCAGTGAATGGAGATGAAGCATCCAGCCTGTGCTTGGAGTATGAAGAGGAGCTCATCTCACCTAGGAGGAAGTGCCTTGGGCTCTTGGATGCTTTGGAGCACAATGAGAGGAGCAGTGAAGATGCAGAGGAAGAAGATGAGTTGCCAGGAGAGGAGGAGGTAATGGTGCAGGGCAACAGCTGCTGAGTGGCAGTTGCAGGCTCTAAAGCAAAATGAGGTTGGGGGTTCATAGAATGGATTGGAAGAGACCTTCAGGCTCATCCAGTTCCATCCTCTGCATCTCCTCAGCTGCCCCCAGAGCTAAGCAGAGCTGTGGAGTCTTTTTTTTTTTTTTTTTTTCCCTAACATCTCAACTNAATTTCTTCCTCATCTCCAATCCAAATCTCCTCTCTTTGACCTTAAACCCATTCCTCTTCATCCTATCAAAACAAGCCTGGGGAAAAAGTCCTTTCCCATCTTTCAGCTCCTGGAAGCTCCCCCCTCAGGTAGCAGTTTCCCAGCTACTTCACTCTCCAGAAATGATAAACCTGGAGGTCAGAGCTGTGTACATGGCAACATTTCTTCTGTACTCCACTCTCTGCTCTCTTTCATGACCCCTGGTTGGGCCACATCACTTTGTGTCTGGCAGTGATTATTAATTAATGATTTATCTTCGTTTCTCCCTAATTTTCAGTCTGTCCCCTCCCAGCTCAAAGCCCTCATCCTAGCACTCCCAAGTCCTTCTCAAGGCCCTTTGCTGATTTCAGAGCAGCCTCCCAAGGACACCTCCCTGCTAGCTGCTGCTTCTCTTAAGCAAGCTTCATCAAGGGGTTTCCTTGCCACACTCAGCTGGGTGGCAAACAGCTCCTTGGCTGCTGACCACCTGGTTCCTGGAAGCTAACCAGAGCAAAGAGCTCTCAAAGAGGAGGCTGACAGGCAAACAGCTTCTCCTGGGGGCAAATCTGCATCAGATGTGTGTGGAGGGAGGCTTTATCCACTAGGAACTGCACTTGGAGGTGAACATCCTTTTGATTTGCCTCTGAGAATGAGCCTTGTACATCTGTGGCCACTTCCATGCTTGGAGGCTCCACAGCTGCTCTGGACAACCTGTTCCAGTGCCTCAGCACCCTCATGGGGAAGAGTTTCCCCCCCTCCTCCTTGGGGATGAATTTCCCCCCTCCTCCCTGGGGAAGAGGTTTCCCCCCCTCC
>WBNM01006504.1:16745-33677 GCA_013399055.1 Ramphastos sulfuratus | reverse complement strand
AGAGTTTTCCCCCCTCCTCCCTGGGGGGAAGAGTTTTCCCCCCTCCTGTCTAATAGAGGACATCCTTGCACCTTCCAAGTCCCTTCCAACCCATTCTGTGACTCTGACTTGCTGCTGCAATTCCAATGCTTCATTGCCTTCCACGATGCTTAAGTAAAAGGCATTTAGATGTACACTGAAGTCATGGTCAGGCTTGCCTGGAGTTTGCTGTCCCTGCAGCATGCTGGGGGTTGTGTTTCTGAGGGCCAGCAGCTGACTCCACAGCCTGGCAAATCCGAGGTGATTGCCTTGAGGCTTGTGTTTGGTTTCAGTGCAGTTGGTTTGGCCGCAGTGAATTTGGCGCCGAAGCTTTGGCACTGTGAGGAGATGTTGCAGAAGGCCTGAGGGTGCTGTTGGGTTCATCTCACAGAGGTGAACTCCTCTTTCTCTCCTCTGCATGCCCTGCTGCTCACATACTTGCTCCAACATTCTCCTGTTGGGCAAGAGCAAAGGAATAAATCACTTCACATCTTTGCTTTCTCAGTGGGGGTGGAGGAACCAGCTGGCAGCTTGGGGCTGTCTCCCAGTTCCTCTTTAGGTGACTGCTTTTAGATGTGGTTGGTGCTGGCTTGCTCTAATCTTGGAGGCTCTGCTATTAAGCAATTCCACTCCATTATGTCTCTTCACTTCCCTTTTGGAATGTTTTATGTCCCAATATTCCCAGTCACTTGCAATACTTTGTTGCTGGGAACAGGAGATGCTAAAGAGCTCTTCAAGTCACGAGTGTTGTGCTGCTGTCTCCTCCTGTCTGCCCTGCTCTTCTCTGCAAGGCTGCTCAGGCTTCCCTTCCCAAAAGCCTGGGAGAGGTTTCACTTAGCTCCAGATCCAGCTGTGTGCACACTGCCAGGGTCAACTTCAACCTCTTGGCTCCAGGTCCAGCTGTGTGCTCACTGCCAGGGTCACCTTCAACCTCTTAGCTCCAGGTCCAGCTGTGTGCACACTGCCAGGGTCACCTTCAACCTCTTAGCTCCAGGTCCAGCTGTGTGCACACTGCCAGGGTCACCTTCAACCTCTTAGCTCCAGGTCCAGCTGTGTGCACACTGCCAGGGTCACCTTCAACCTCTTAGCTCCAGGTCCAGCTGTGTGCACACTGCCAGGGTCACCTTCAACCTCTTAGCTCCAGGTCCAGCTGTGTGCACACTGCCAGGGTCACCTTCAACCTCTTAGCTCCAGGTCCAGCTGTGTGCACACTGCCAGGGTCACCTTCAACCTCTTAGCTCCAGGTCCAGCTGTGTGCACACTGCCAGGGTCACCTTCAACCTCTTAGCTCCAGGTCCAGCTGTGTGCACACTGCCAGGGTCACCTTCAACCTCTTAGCTCCAGATCCAGCTGTGTGCACACTGCCAGGGTCACCTTCAACCTCTTAGCTCCAGGTCCAGCATCACTTTCAAGACCAACTTTGTCTCTAATTTGCTCTGCTGTGTTTCTGAGCTGCCCAGGGAGTGCTTCCCTCCTGGAGCCCCACACACATCCCAGGCTCTGCTGTGATCCCTGAGGCTGACTCTTTTGAGTGATGTCACCACCTGGGTGACCAAACCTGACCACAATGGCTGTGTGAGCTGTGCCCTGCCTGTCAGAGCAGGTTTTGATGGACCTTTCTTCCTTCCCATCTTCCCAGGCACGAGGTCTGTCCACACTGTCCCTTCAGCATGAGAAGAGGTTAACAGATGAGCAGAGAGGAGGCAGGAGGAAGATCAGGCTGATCAGCAATGCTGTGAGTGTCTTCTCCTGGCTGTGCCATCCCTTTGAGGTGCTGCCATTTGAATTGCAAATTACCAGACCCACAGAGGACTCAGGGCAAAGCAATTATGTTAATTATGGGCTGAGTTTTCCCCTCCAAATGATGACTGTGCATCAATGCACATCTGAAATGTCTTTCCTTGCATGCTCCCCCTCAAACCTAGACCCTACAAACCCCAACAGGCACAACTCCAATCAAGCACACATCCAGGGAGGACTGGGAGGGGAATTTTCCTGGCTTTGACCACCTTCTGGTCACATCTTCTCCCCTTGGCCTGCTGTGGTGGGGGGTTACTCATAGAGCCCCAACATGGTGGAGCTTGGAAAGGGCCTCTGGAGGTGGAGCCCAACCCCCATGCCAAAGCAGGGTCACCCAGGGCAGGTCACACTGAAGTGCATCCAGATGGGTCTTGAAAGTCTGCAGAGAAGGAGACTCCACAACCTCCCTGGGCAGCCTGCTCCAGGGCTCTGCACCCTCACACCAAACAAGTGTCTCCTTGTGGAACCTCCTGGCTCCCAGTTTGTGCCCAGTGCCCCTTGACCTGGCACAGGACACCACTGTAAAGTGCCAGGCCCCTTCTTGCCCCCCACCCTTCAGTTATTTACAACCATCGATAAGATCCCCTCTCAGGCTGCTCTTTCCCAGAATAACCAGCCCCAGATTGCAGCCTTTCCTCATCAGACAAATGTTCCAGACCCTTCAGCATCCTCACAGCCTCTGTTGGACACTCCCCAGTATGTTCCTGTCCCTGCTGACCTGGGGACCCCAGACCTGGACACAATACACCAGCTGCAGCCTCGCCGGGGCAGCGGAGGGGGCACAGAACCTGCCTTGCCCTGCTGGCCACACTCAGTGCATCTCAGGAGACCATTTGCCTCCTTTTAGTTCAGTTGGATGGGACCTCCAACCAGCCCAGCTGCTGGCAGAGCCTCCCATGGTCTGAGTTTTGGATGAGTAGTCACACCCTGACCCACCCCTGGTGTGTCAGTGCTGGGCCCTGGGTTTGCACTTGGGCATCCTCGGCTCCAGACTCTGCCTCGCTCTGCAGGGAGCTGCTGGAGAGTCCCCAGAGGCTGCTGAGGCTCCTGTGGGTGATGGTGTGTGGCAGTAGTTGTCCAAGGTGCTGCCTTCTCAGGCTGCCAAGATCACCCAGCAAGCAAAACTGCTGGGAGCTGTGGGAGATGCTGAGGCTGATAGTGGCTAAGGAGGGGGACAGGGTTCATCACAGGAGGTGCTGTTTGCAGTTGGTGCTATCTGGTGTCAGGATGAGTCAGTCCAGCCCTCAAGGTTTAGGGTAGATGACATTGCTCTTATTAAGCCTTCTCCTAAGAAGAGAATTGTGCAACAAGTCTTGGCCATCTTCTCTGAGCAGCTTCCTCTGAAGCTGCTGGCAGCGGAGAGGGTAGAAGGTGCCCAGAGAAGGGCAGCAAGGCTGGGGAGGGGCCTGGAGCACAGCCCTGTGAGGAGAGGCTGAGGGAGCTGGGGGTGTGCAGCCTGCACAAGAGGAGGCTCAGGGCAGAGCTCATTGCTCTCTGCAGCTCCCTGAAGGGAGGTTGTAGCCAGCTGGGGATGGGCTCTGCTGCCAGGCACCCAGGGACAGAAGGAGGGGACACAGCCTCAAGCTGTGCCAGGGCAGGTCTGGGCTGGATGTTAGGAGGAAGTTGTTGGCAGAGAGAGTGATTGGCATTGGAATGGGCTGCCCAGGGAGGTGGTGGAGTGCCCATCCCTGGAGGTGTTGAAGCAAAGCCTGGCTGGGGCACTTAGTGCCATGGTCTGGTTGCTTGGCCAGGGCTGGGTGCTAGGTTGGGCTGGCTGAGCTTGGAGCTCTTTGCCAACCTGCTTGATTCTGTGATTCTCTGACTGTTCCCAAAGGCCTGCAGGGACAGGATGAGAGCAATGGTTTGAAATGACAGCAGAGGAAGAAGTTGTTGAGCATGAGGGTGGTGAGAGCCTGGCAGGGGTTGCCCAGGGAGGTGGTGGAAACCTCATCCCTGGAGGTGTTTAAGGCCAGGCTGGATGAGGCTGTGGCCAGCCTGAGCTGGTGTGAGGTGTCCCTGGGCATGGCAGGGGGGTTGGCACTGGCTGATCCTTGTGGTCCCTTCCTGCCCTGCCTGATTCTGTGATTCCAGGTGTGGGCATCCTGCTGGGTAACAGCTTTGTGTTGAAGTGCCCCATCCAGGCTTGTCTTGGTGCCATGGTCTGGTTGATTGGCTGGGGCTGGGTGCTAGGTTGGGCTGGAAGAGCTTGGAGGTCTCTTCCAATTTGCTTGATTCTGTGATTCTATTCTATGATTCTATGATGACATCACTCTCCTGTGTGCCTTCAGCCCCACACGGATGGCAGTGGAGGCATAGAATAGATCCAAGCACCAGCTGGGGGTCTTAGCAGCAGCCTGGGGCCTCAGGGGACTGTCCCATTGCTGGTGGCTTTTGGCATGAAGACACCTGGCAGCAGCTTGTGTGCTGGGGAGGGACTGAAGTGTCTCTGTGAGAGCCCTGGGGCTGAGAGCCTGCAGAAGAGCAGCCCCAGAGGGGAGCTGAGCAATGCTCAGCAAGAGCTGAAGGAGCTGTGGGGGGCAAGAGGCTGGGGCCAGGTTCTTGTCAGTGGTGTCCAGGGGCAGGACCGGGAGCAATGGGCACAAACTGGAAGCCAGGAGGTTTCCTTGAACAGGAGGAGAAACTTGTTTGGTGTGAGGGTGCAGAGCCCTGGAGCAGGCTGCCCAGAGAGGCTGTGGAGTCTCCTTCTCTGCAGAGCTTCCAACCCCAGCTGGGCACTGTGCTGCTGGGCAAGCTACTGTGGGTGCCCTGCAGGAGCAGGGGTTTGGCCTGGCTGTTCTCCAGAGGTCCCTTCCAAGCCCTCCACAGCTGGTTGTGTGTGTGAGCACAGTGTCAGCTGCAGGCCCTTCAAGGAGGGCATCCTCTGAGTGTTTGAGGTCCCTGCTGTTGGTGAGTGTAGAAGGTGCCCAGCATGGCAGAGCAGCCTGGCTTGCTCCTGTGTGCAGTGCCTTCAAGAACTGCCCTTGAGCACCCCAAATGCTGTCTCCTCTGCTGTTCTGGCTTTCTCCTGCCTCACATGTTTGTGTTTTTCACTGAATTGGACATTTCCAAGAGCCAGGCCACTTAGATTTGTTTGTTCTGCTGCACTTTGGGGCCAGAACTCCTGCTTCTGGGAGCAGCTAGCAGAACTGCAGCAAACAGCAACTTGCTAGTTGAAAGCTGCTGTGCTGGTGGAGTTGCTGGATTGATGCAGGAGGAACTGCAGTCCTGCTCCTCACCAAGAGGCCTCCCTGTGTCCACAGCAAGCTGAGAAGCCAGCAGAGCTGAGTGACCCCAAGAAGGCTCGAGCTGCCTCCTACATAGCCACAGTGAAGGAGACCCTCAGCCAACAGAGCTATCAGCTCCTCTCTAGGGCTCTTCAGCACTACAAGGTGACAAATGACTTCCAGGCCATGCTGGCTCAGCTGAGCTCTCTCTTCACAGAGGATGAAAGCAAACATCCCTTGCTGCGAGGTACTGTGACTTCCCTGCTGCACTTCTGTGCTCTCACCTTTGCCTTTTGAACAGGCTGAGTGCCCCAGGATGGGTTGAAACTTGAGGAAGGTAGATTCAGACAGGAGATGAGGAAGAAATTCTTGAGAGTCAGGGTGAGGAGACACTGGCAGAGGTTGCCCAGGGAGGTTGTGGAGCACAGAATCACCCAACGTGATCTTTGATCACGTTGGGTGATTCTGTGCTCCACAACCTCCCTGGAGTTCTTCTGTGCTCCACAACCTCCCTGCAGATCTTCTTCTATGCTCCACAACCTCCCTGGAGTTCTTCTGTGCTCCACAACCTCCCTGGAGATGTTCAGGACCAGTCTGGATGAGGTCTTGAGCAGCCTGTGCTGGTGGGAGGTGTCCCTGGGCATGGCAGGTAGGGGTTGGAACTGGCTGAGCTTGAAGGTCCCTTCCAACCCAACCCATTCTGTGACTCTGAGTCTGGGGCAGCACCAATGAAGCTCAGCAGAACCCTGAGCTTCCCTGATCTCCTATTTTACAGAACTGCCTGATCTTGAAGCTAGACTTAGTTGCACAAGGCCCAATCCTGAGCTCCAAGCCTTGGCAGCCTTCTCTATCACTCAGCTCTGTGCATCTTGTACAGCTATGAGCTGGCAGCACTTAGATTTCAAGTGACTGAGCTGCACTTCCATATCACTGAAGTCCTCCCTTTGCAGGTTTCTGTGATGTTTTTAAGCTGTTCTGGACTGACTGACTTCTTTTTATTTTTTTTCCCTCCTTTCCCTCTCTCCACTGAAAGATTTTTACCAGTTTGTTCGACCTCAACATAAAAAGCAGTTTGATGAAGCCTGCTGCAGTCTGACTGGTCTGGGTTGTGGCTACAAACCTGAGCACAGCCTCCAGCAAGAAGAGAGGGAGATGTTGAAGAAGGAAGGAGGTGAGGAACTGCTTTGAGTGCTGGATGTGGGCAGTTTGAGATCACAGAGTGGGTTGGGTGGGAAGGAACCTCCAAAGGTCACCCAGTGCCACCCCCCTGCAGCCAGCAGGGACATCCTCCCCTACAGCAGCTTGCTCACAGCCTTCTCCAGCCTCACCTTGAACAGCTCCAGGGATGGAGCCTCAGCTCTTTGGTACCCACAGAGTGCTGCCAGGGCTGCCAATGGAGGGTAATGATGTGAAACCCTGAGACAGTGAAGTGCTAAAATTCAGGTGATATCAGCCTTAAATGAGAGATTTTTGCAGTGCAGTTTGTGTGTCTGTTCTTCCCCAGGCTCACTGACAACAGGCTGGGCTGATGAGACAGAAAGAAGACACAGGAAGGAGAAAGTTACCTTCTCAGAGGCCTCCTGTGCTCAGCTGAACCCAGGGCTGCACATGAACCAAGGCCAGTTCCACTTGGCAGCAGGACTGCAGGGTGCAGGTACACTTCTTGGAGCCAGGGACCAGTGTAGTCCCCCTGGGATCCAGGAGGAAGCAGTAAGAGACCTGCTGAGCCACCTGGATCCTCACAAGAGCATGGGAGCAGGTGGGCCTGGCTCAGGAACAGTGTGGGGGGGGAGCTTATCCTGGGAGGTTCTTCTGCCTCTGTGCTCAGCACTGCTCAGGCCACAGCTTGAGTGCTGTGTCCAGTTCTGGGCCCCTCCATTCAAGAGAGATGTTGAGGTGCTGGAAGGTGTCCAGAGAAGGGCAGCAAGGCTGGGGAGGGGCCTGGAGCACAGCCCTGTGAGGAGAGGCTGAGGGAGCTGGGGGTGTGCAGCCTGCACAAGAGGAGGCTCAGGGCAGAGCTCATTGCTCTCTGCAGCTACCTGAAGGGAGGTTGTAGCCAGCTGGGGTTGGGCTCTGCTGCCAGGCACCCAGGGACAGAAGGAGGGGACACAGCCTCAAGCTGTGCCAGGGCAGGTCTAGGCTGGATGTTAGGAGGAAGTTGTTGGCAGAGAGAGTGATTGGCATTGGAATGGGCTGCCCAGGGAGGTGGTGGAGTGCCCATCCCTGGAGGTGTTTAAGAGAAGCCTGGCTGGGGCACTTAGTGCCATGGTCTGGTTGCTTGGCCAGGGCTGGGTGCTAGGTTGGGCTGGCTGAGCTTGGAGCTCTCTGCCAACCCTGCCAATCTATGCCAAACATAGATTCTGTGGTTCTTGTTGAGCCCAGCTGCAGGCCCAGGGTCAGGCATGCTTTAGTTCAGCACTGCCTCTGGCTTCTGCTGGCAGCTGCTGTGGTTGTGCTGCCCTGGCACAGTGAGTGGCTCTCTGCAGGTAGGGTGAGGGTGAGCACAGGGCTGGGAGGGTCCCTCACAGGGCATCTTGTCCAACCCCCTGCAGGCAGCAGAGACCTCCCCTTCTGAATCAGGTTGCTCAGAGCCACTGCAAGTCTGCCCTTGGATGCCTGCAGGGATGGGGCCCCCAGCACAGCCCTGGGCAGCCTGTGCCAGTGTTCCACCACCCTCAGAGCTGTGCAGAGCTTCCTGCTGGTGCCCAACCTGACTCTGCCCTGCCCCAGTTTCAAGCCCTTGCCCTCATCCTACCACTCCAAGCCCTTGTGCACAGTCCCTCCCCAGCCTCCCTTCCTTCCTCCTTTAGTTTGCTCCTTGCCAGGCCTGACAAGAGCACATTCCCTGGGGGGTTGGGTTCATGTTAAACCCAACTAAAGTCAGTCTGCTTCCCTGAGCTTCAGGTGCTGAGATCCAAGGTGTGGTTGTGGGAGCTGAACAAACCCCTCCAGAAGGGTTGGGCCTTTGAGCAGTCAATCAGTAGGCAGAACATTCTGTGTTTGAGTGCTGGTGAGTAAGGCTGGTCTGGGCCAGTTTGATTGAACTGGTGCTTGCTTGGCTTTCAGCAGCAGGAACTGGCCTCCCACCAACATTCCTTCTAATTTAAGAGAGCTGTCTCTGTCAGTTCTCATTTCCCTCTCAACTTGCTGAGGGAATGGGAAGGGTTTGTTATTTTTTTTCCTGTGACTTAGCTACTAATTGGTGTTACTCATCTTTTAAATGGTTTGAGGTTAATTGTGAGGTTAAGGAGTGGGCAGCTGAGGATGAGTAGTCAGTACTGATAGTAGCCAAAGTCTTGATTCCCACTTTGCTGACCTTATCATATCAACAAGGAAATGATCACCCAGGTGAGGCTTTCAGTCTCAGTTGTCCCAAGTGGCCAAGCACCCAAAAGCTCTGAAGTTCACCAGGGAGGTTTTTCCTTCACCTCTTGTGGTGAGGAAGGAAGGTGAGGTGTGAACACCTGATTGCTTGTCTGAAGGATCAGCCTTGCAGGTAGGTCTGACCTGGTGGTTTGTGAGGCAGCTCAGGACCTTGTGCTGCTGCTCCTTCACCAACCCAGGTCATGTTTCTGCTGCAAGCCTTAGCTTGGACTTGCTGCTGCTGCTAGTGCTGGGAGCTTGCTGCCTGTCCTTTATAACTGCTCAGTGTCCTGCTGCTCAGCTAACAACTTAGATTTCTTAGCTGCCCTTTTCTATCTCCCTCTCACCTAACACTGAAATCTTCCATTGCAGATTTCTGTGCCATTCATTACCCATTCTGGACTGAATGACTTTTATTTTTTTTTTTTCCCCTTTCCTCTTTCCTTCTCTCTCCACTGAAAGTTTTTTACCAGTTTCTTCAGCCTCAACACATCAAACAGTTTGATGAAGCCTGCTGCAGTCAGACTGGACTGGGTTATGGCTACAAACCTGAGCACAGCTTCCAGCAGCGAGCCAGGAAGAAGCTAACCAAGAGAAAAAGTGAGGAGCTGCTCTTAGTGCTGAGTGTGCACAGCTTGAGGCCATAGAATGGGTTGGAAGGGACCTCTAAAGGTCACCCAGTCCAAACCCCCTGCACTCAGCAGGGACATCCTCCCCTAGAGCAGCTTGCTCACAGCCTTGCCCAGCCTCCAGGGATGGAGCCTCAGCTCTTTGGTACCCACAGAGTGCTGCCAGGGCTGTCAGTAGCAGGTAATGATGTGAACCCCTGGGACAGTGAAGGGCTAAAAAACCCCAAAGGAAGAAACTAACCAAGAGTGAGGAAACCAAGAAACTAACCAAGTGAGGAGCTGCTCTTAGTGCTGAGTGTGGACAGCTTGAGGCCATAGAATGGGTTGGGTTGGAAGGGACCTCTAAAGGTCACCCAGCCCAACCCCCTTGCAGCCAGCAGGGACATCCTCCCCTACAGCAGCTTGCTCACAGCCTTCTCCAGCCTCTCCTTGCCCAGCCTCCAGGGATGGAACTCAGCTCTTTAGTACCCACAGAGTGCTGCCAGGGCTGTCAGTAGAAGGTAATGATGTGAACCCCTGGGACTGTGAAGTGCTAAAAAACCCAAAGCACCTGAGGGCAATCCTCTGCACCTTCAGGTGGTTTGAGCCTGGAGTGAGAGGGTTTGCAGTGCAGTTTGTGTCTGCTGTGCCCCAGGCTCACTGTTAACTGTTTGGTTGGACAGGAAGAAGGCGCAGGAGGCAGAGAGCTGCATTGCCAAAGGCTCAGCTGGCCCCAGGGCTGCACATGAACCAAGGACAGTTCCAGCTGGCAGCAGGACTGCAGGCTGCAGGTACACCTCTTGAGCCCAGCTGCAGGCCCAGGGTCAGGCATGCTTTAGTTCAGCACTGCCTCTGGCTTCTGCTGGCAGCTGCTGTGGTTGTGCTGCCCTGGCACAGTGAGTGGCTCTCTGCAGGTAGGGTGAGGGTGAGCACAGGGCTGGGAGGGTCCCTCACAGGGCATCTTGTCCAACCCCCTGCAGGCAGCAGAGACCTCCCCTTCTGAATCAGGTTGCTCAGAGCCACTGCAAGTCTGCCCTTGGATGCCTGCAGGGATGGGGCCCCCAGCACAGCCCTGGGCAGCCTGTGCCAGTGTTCCACCACCCTCAGAGCTGTGCAGAGCTTCCTGCTGGTGCCCAACCTGACTCTGCCCTGCCCCAGTTTCAAGCCCTTGCCCTCATCCTACCACTCCAAGCCCTTGTGCACAGTCCCTCCCCAGCCTCCCTTCCTTCCTCCTTTAGTTTGCTCCTTGCCAGGCCTGACAAGAGCACATTCCCTGGGGGGTTGGGTTCATGTTAAACCCAACTAAAGTCAATCTGCTTCCCTGAGCCCTGCCCACTTAGATACTGAGCTCTGCCCTGCCACCAGGCAGCATCTTTGGTGCATCTTTACCCCAGCAAGCAGCAAGTCAGAGAATCAAGCAGGTTGGAAGAGACCTCCAAGCTCAGCCAGCCCAACCTAGCACCCAGCCCTGGCCAATCAACCAGCCCATGGCACTAAGTGCCTCATCCAGGCTTGTCTTCAACACCTCCAGGGCCAGTGATGCCAGCACCTCCCTGGGCAGCCCATTCCAGTGCCAGTCACTCTCTCTGGGAAGAACTCCAAGCCCTTCTGCACAGTCCCTCCCCAGCCTGCCTGTAGGTCCCCTTCAGATACTGAAATGCAGCTCTCAGCTCTCCCTGGAGCCTTCTCTCCACGATGCACTGCCTCAGCTCTCCCAGCCTGTCACCACAGGAGAGATTCTCCAGCATCCTGATCATCTTTGTGGCCTCCTGGACCCTCTCCAGCAGCTCCAGGTCCTTCCTTTCCAGCAGGGATTATACAAAGCACAAAGCCAATAAATAAACCAAGGTGGATATGAAAGGAAGCAGCTAAAGGCAGAAGTTTGCAGTGGGGATTGACCTGGCTGATGTCAGTGAGGGAAAGGTGAGCCAAGCACAAACCTTCCTCTTTATCTGGGGCTCAGGAAAGAGCCTCTGAGGGAGTGCAGCTCTGGATTGAAGTCGAGATGAGTGCAGGTCTGAAGAAGAGAACAGTTCCTGTTGTGCTGTTGCTGCTGTGAACAGCTTCTGGCAGAAAGGAGAGGCTAGGAATGGATTCCCCTGACTGCTCCTAGCCCTGTGCCTGTCCCTCTGCTCTCCCCCTGTCCACTATTTCTCTTCTGAAGTCAAAGGCTCAGTTATGATTTCATTGCAGACCTTCCTGAGAACAGCTGGGGAATTTTTCTCTCCTTCTCACAAGGAAATGAGTAGGGAGGTTGGACAGCTTAGGAGCCTTTCTTTAAAAGGTAAAGAATCATCCAAAGCTAATCCTTTCTCTTTCCAAAAGACATGAGAAGTGCCAAGCTGCTGCTTCCTGGAGGGCTTTGCAAACTTCTCCTGGGTGAAGCTGTGCTGTTCCTTTTGATTTCCTTTGCTGCTGGGCTTTGTGTTTTCAGAACACCACCAAACCATTTCCTCCTGAGGGCCAGCAAAGCAAGAGCTGCCTTTTCTCTCTCCTAAAAGGAAACTGAGGGCCAGGAGCCTCCCTCTGAGTACAAAGAGAAGCTGCCACCGAGCTGACCTGTTGGTTCATCCCCTGCTGATGTGTGTTCTTTGCCCCTCAGGGCAGAATGCTGCTGGAGCTCCACAAGGCCCTGAGAAAGCTTCAGGCTCCAGGAGAGGTGACCACGAGGTGCTCAGGTCTGCATATCTCAGCGAGGTGAAAAGGGCTTTGAACACAGACACCTACAGGCAGTTCTGCCAGGCCCTGCTGGCTTACAAGAGGACAGACAACTATGATGCTATGGTGCCAGTGGTTGCAGCCCTCACCACAGAGAGGCCAGAGGACTTCCATCTCCTGCAAAGTAAGGGAGGACTTCCAAATTGCTTTGATGTAGTTGAAAAGTAGATGCTGAGACCTCAGAGAGTGGTTTGGATTGAGAGGGACCTCCAAAGCTCACCCAGTGCCACCCCCTGCAGCCAGCAGGGACATCCTCCCCTCCAGCAGCTTGCTCACAGCCTTCTCCAGCCTCACCTGGAACAGCTCCAGCCAGGAGGCCTCAGCTCCCTCCCTGGGCAACCTCTTGCAGTGTTGCAGCAGCCTCCTGCTGCAGAACTTGTTCCTCACCTCCACTCTCAAGCTGCTCTGCTCTCATTTCAAACCACTGCCCTCAGCCTGTCCCTGCAGGCCTTTGGGAGCAGTCCCTCTGCAGCCTGCTTGGAGCCCTTCAGGTCCTGGCAGGCTGCTCTGAGCTCTGCCTGCAGCCTTCTGCAGGCTGCACACCCCCAGCTCCCTCAGCCTGGCCTAGCAGAGCTGCTCCAGCCCCTTGAGCATTTCCATGGCCTCCTCTGGACCCTCTCCATCAGGTCCATCTCCTTCCTGTGCTGAGGTCTCAGCAGAGCTGGACCCAGCTGTGATGTCTCAGCAGAGTAAAGTATGAGGTCAGCACTCATTAGTTTGCAAATGCTTCCATTTTTGGGGTCACTTTGACCATTGGCAAACTTCTCCTCTCCCATCTTTTGGGAGGTAAATGGAGCAGCAGGAAAAGTTTGCTAAGTGAGGATCATTGCAAGCAAAAAAAAAAATAAATCCAGGGTTAGAAAATGTTCTCTGCACAGTTAGAAATTATCTGAGGGCCTTGATGGAGCAATTCCACTCCTAACCTTCAGCAGCTCTGTTTTAACTCCTCAGCTTCTACAAGTGATTGCTTTGGAGAAAAGCCACAGCTGGCTGCAGGGTCTGGCTGCACTGATGGCTCTGGGGTGCTGAGCTCCTAAGCTCCAGCCAGGGTTAGGGGAGAAGGCTCTCAGGTGCCAGCCAGGATGGGGCTGAAGGCTCTCAGGTGCCAGCCAGGATGGGGCTGAAGGCTCTCAGGTGCCAGCCAGGATGGGGCNGGCTCTGGAGAGCCAGCCCGGATGGGCCTGAAGGCTCTCAGGTGCCAGCCAGCATGGGGGTGGAGGCTCTCAGGTCCCAGCCAGGTTGGGGCTGAAGGCTCTCAGGTGCCAGCCAGGATGGGGCTGAAGGCTCTCAGGTGCCAGCCAGGATGGGGCTGAAGGCTCTCGGGTGCCAGTCAGGGTTAGGGGAGAAGGCTCTCAGGTGCCAGCCAGGATGGACCTGAAGGCTCTCAGGTGCCAGCCAGGATGGGCCTGAAGGCTCTCAGGGCCCAGGCAGGTTTTGGGATGAGCAATCAGGCTTTTGGTTCACTCTTCTTCTGCAGAGCTTTACCTGGAAATGGTTATGGAATTGTGCTATAATTTCATGTCCTTTATCATTCCTATCAGCTTCCTTGTAGGAATTTCAGGATGATGTTCTCAGAAGTGGCTTCTGTGGGGGTTTCCTTTTGTGGGTTTAATCACAGGGTGGAAAGGTAGAAGAAGCTTTCAAAATCTGCAATCTGTTGGGGAAAAAAAGAAGATAAGCAGAGGAGGATCCTGTTCTGGTCAGGACTGCCTGCAGGGAGGCATCTTGTGCTCTGCAGCACCTCAGTTCCACCTTCTCCCAGCTCTCTGCAGGAAATGATGGCCACAGTGTAGCCTGAGAAGTGCTGGGGTAGCTTTAGTTGGTTGCCTTTAGGAAGTGACAGAAAGCTGATTGCACTGACCTGGATTAGGTGTCACAGCCTCCAGACTGCAAGGCAATAATCTCTCTTTTTTTTCTGGCACATTAGGTGCTCAGCTCAGTCCTGACAGTGCAGAGTGGGAGAGAAATGAACTGTGTGGCACTGTGAATCATCATCCCAGCCTGAGCACTCTAAAGATCTCACTGAGCAGATGGTGGTGACCTCAGAGGACCCTGGGCTGGGATTGTCTCTGCTTGGCACCAAGTGCCAGTCGGAGGTGTTGGGTTTTTTCTGTTCAGGGTTTCTGTTTGTGTGTTGTGAATCCTTGTCAACCAAACAGAAGCAAAGACATTTCCTCCTTGAAGGTGTCTGCTCAGGTATTTGCTGCCTGCCTGGTTTGCCTTCAGCACTTGTCAGGGCTGGAGCAGGGAAGCTTAGCTGTAGAGAGTGGAAGAATTTGGAGGCTGAGCTGAGCATTCAGGATGGAAAAGAAGAATCTCCTCTCTCTCCTGCAAAGGAAAAAAAAACCCATGGTTAGCCACTGAGTGTTCCACCAGCCTGAAGGTCTCCTGAGGAGTCTTGCCATGGCCAGGGGCATTTCTTTTGCTCTGCCTCTGACTGAGGTTTTTCTCTTGGGCAGGGTTTTGCATGTTCGTGCGCCCTCACCACAAGGAGAAGTTCCAGCAGCTCTGCAGGGACCTGGCTGGGCTGGACTCTGGGCAGGAGCAGCAGTGCCAGCAGGACATGCAAGGTGAAGGCAGTGCTCAGAGTGCAGAGAGCCTGAAGAAAGAGGAGGAGGAAGAAGAAGAAAAGAGCTCCATGCAAGGTTGGGAATGAAGATTGGTGTGCCCTGAGGAGTGTGATGCTGGCTGGTGTCCAGCAGCCTCAGCTGGGAGCAGCCAAGCCCTGCCTGCACTTGGAAGATCAAAGCAACTGGCCCTGGCCAAACTGTCTGCTCCAAACCAAACAGGTGTAAGATAACAGGGAGTGGGAGCTGAGAAGTGCAAGGAACCAGGAAATAAGTGGAAGCTCCCTCTTCTTTAAACTGTGTGGTGGGCAGGGGCAGAGCTCTTGCCTCTAAGAGGGGATGGGAGCAAGGCTGGCTCAAGATCCACTTGCTCTAGGAAGAGTTTCCCCAGAACTATTTAAACAGAAAGAGTCCCTTTCAGTGTTTGAGACACAAACTTCTGTTACCAAGCAGTGTGGCATTAAAAAACACCAAATCCTTGAGCTGTGTTTTGCTTCTTGTACAATAAAAACTTCCTGACCTGGCTGCTGGGTTTGTGTTGTGCTGTGCTGGGCTCTGGTGATCCATTTTATCACCACAGGCAACCAGGGTTAAGGTTGAGGTGCCAGAGAGAATTCAGGGCAAGCTTTCCTCCTCCTGCTTTACTAAGAAAATCAAACTTGAGTTACCAAAGAAGAAATTATTAATGTGAGAGGCCTCACAGGCTCTGCTCCTGTGCCTATCTTCACCCCAAAGCTGCAGCCAGAGTTTGGTGAGTACTGAGTGAGCTTCTAGGGGCCATTAATTCTCTGACAAGCCAGAATTAAAGATCAAAGAGCAAAATGAGAGATTCTAACACTGCCTGTGTTTGCTCAGGTGAAGCCAAGGTGAAGATTGAGCTGCCAGAGAAGTTTTCCTCCTGCTCCACCCAGAAAATCAAAGTTGAATTGCCAAAGTCTGAAGCATCAGGAGAACCCAGTGGGGTGAGAGGCCTCACAGGCCCTGCTCCTGGGCCTGTCTTCACCCCAAAGCTGGAGCCAGAGTTTGGTGAGTACTGAGTGAGCTTCTGGGGGACATTCTCTGCTAGTCAGCATCAGAGATGCTCATGACAAAGATGAGGATTACCCCAAAAGTCTGTTACATGCTGCCTGTGTTTGCTCAGATGAAGCCAAGGTGAAGATTGAGCTGCCAGAGACAGCTCAGGAGGAGATTTCCTCCTCCTGCTGTGCCCAGAAAGTCAAACTTGAATTCCCAAAGTCTGAAGCATCAGGAGAACCCAGTGGGGTGAGAGGCCTCACAGGCTGTGGATTTGTGCCTATCCTCACCCCAAAGCTGGAGCCAGAGTTTGGTGAGTACTGAGTGAGGCTGTGGGGGACATTAATTCTCTGCTACTCAGCATTAAAGATAAATTAGCAAAGTGAGGCTTACCCCAACAGTCTGTTACATGCTGCCTGTGTCTGCTCAGGTGAAGCCAAGGTGAAGATTGAGCTGCCAGAGACAGCTCAGGGGGACATTTCCTCCTCCTACTGTGCCCAGGAAGTCAAACTTGAGTTGCCCAAGTCTGAAGCATCAGGAGAACCCAGTGGGGTGAGAGGCCTCACAGGCTCTGCTCCTGGGCCTGTCGTCACCCCAAAGCTGGAGCCAGAGTTTGGTGAGTACTGAGTGAGGCTGTGGGGCACATTCTCTGCTAGTCAGCACTGAAGATAAATGACAAAGATGAGATTACCCTAACAGTCTGTCACATGCTGCCTGTGTCTGCTCAGGTGAAGCCAAGGTGAAGATTGAGCTGCCAGAGACAGCTCAGGGGGACATTTCCTCCTCCTGCTGTGCCCAGGAAGTCAAACTTGAGTTCCCCAAGTCTGAAGCAGCAGGACTCAGTACCATGAGAGGCCCCACAGGCTGTGGGTTTGTGCCTACCTTCCCTCCAGAGCCTGACCCAGACTCTGGTGAGTATCAAGTGAGCTTCTGGGGGCAATTAATTCTCTGGTAGTCAGGATTAAAGCTGAGAGAGGATTACCCCAGCAGCCTGTGAGGTGCTGCCTGTCTTTGCCCAGGTGCCACCAGAATTGGTGTTGCTCTGCTCAGCAGCATTTTGTGCTTTCTCCTCCTTGCAGGGGCCCTGAAAGCCTTTCATTGTCTTTTCTCACAATGGCCTGATAGTTTCCTGAGAACTTTCTGGCTGCCTTTTCTCAACCACTTCCTTGTAAAGCAAGGATCTGACTTCAGTTCTAAAGGGAGAGCTGGAAGCAGTTGAGAGGCTGAGTGAGGTCATGGGGAAGGAATCACCTAGCAGGGACTGCACTGCTCAGGCAGCTCCTGAGGCTGGTGGGTGGTGGTCTCTGGGCTGCCCTGCAGCTGTGCTGCATGCAGGAGAATCTGACAGGTGCTTGCTGGACCTGATTAATCTCTTCCCTCTTCTCTCCCCCTCCTGTGCCCTAGAGAGCTACCTGTGCCCTGGCTGTGGATCTGAGACTGCTGTGCCCTATGGCTGCCCCTGCTGCCCCTGCACTCGCTGTGCTGCCTGCTGGAGGCACATCCTAAAGGTGCTCTGCCTGCTGGCATTTGCTGCCAGGCACTGCTGGGGAGTTGGCTTTGCTATCACAGAAGGGCTGGAAGGGACCTCCAGAGCTCAGCCAGCCCAACCCCCCTGCCAGA
>WBNM01006504.1:4298-16550 GCA_013399055.1 Ramphastos sulfuratus | reverse complement strand
GTGTCTCCCCACCCTCAACCTGTGCCAGTGTCTCACCACCCTGCTCAGTTTGGGAATCCTGTGCTCAAGTTTGGCAAACAAAATTATTCCAGCAACATCCCAAACCCCCAGAGGCTGAAGCTTCCCAGGCCCACTGGGATTCAACATCCAACAACCTCAAGGTCTGCCAAAACCCAAATGAAGGCTGGGGAGGAGGAGGAGGAGGCTGGGGGGAAGGAGGCAGCTGGGGAGGAGGAGGAGGAGGAGCTCCCTGGAGAGTGCTTTTGGTTGGGCAAGCATTTGTTATCCCCCAGGGAATTCTCTCAGCCCAGAAACTTTGGTGTCTGGGGAAACCTCTCCCCCTCTGGCAGTAAGATGGAGCTTGGGACTGCTGCTGCCTGATCTTAGGGACCCCCAGGCTGGGAGGTGTTGGCTGTGAGCAGTTGCAGTGCCCTGCTCTCAGGGGTTCTGCTAACCCTGAGGTCTGCTGCTCTCCTTCAGCTCCAGCCCAAGGCCAGTTTGATGGCTCAGAGCTAAGTCACTGAAGCTTGCTCAGCCTGAGTGGTTTTAATCACTCCTCTGCTTGCACACCCCTGGGGCTGGGGCTCAGAACTGGCTGCTCTGACTGGTTCACATGCAGGTGCCTGAAGGCATCCAGAGGAGAGCAAGCAAGGCAGGGAAGGGCTGCAGGGAGGAGGGACTGAGCATCTGGGGCTTGTCTCACCAGCAGCAAGGAGGCTGAGGGATGAGCTCAGCTTCCCAGGGAAGGGCTGTGCAGAAGGGAGGTGCTGAGCCCCTGGGATGCAGTGGCAGAATGCTTGGGTGCAGTTTCAAGCTGTGCTGGGGCAGGCTCAGAGTGGCTGTCAGGAGACATTCCTGGGTGGGAGGGGAGGGCACACACTGGCACAGGCTTCCTGCAGGGCTGCTCCATGCCCCAGTGCCCTTAAGAACAGCATCAGCTTTGGGCCTGCCCTGAAGAGGGTGAGGTGGGCAGTGGAAGGATTCCTCTCCTGTCCTGTCATGGGATTGTTTCCATTGGAAGAGACCTCCCAAGGTCCAACCATCATCCTGGGACCACCATGGCCACACAGTTCTTGAACACCTCCAGGGATGGGCACTCCACCACCTCCCTGGGCAGCCTGTGCCAGTGCCTGACCACTCCTGCAGGAGAGGAATAGTTCCTAATCTCCAACCTAACCCTCCCCTGGCACAATTTCAGACCATTTGTTGGACTCTTTTTGGAGACAGCCAACAGAAACCCATCTGTGGGGAAGTGAGTCACTGCCCATGGTCATGAATTCCTTCCATATCTGCCACTCACCTGAAGAGTCTTTTTAGTTACACTAAAACTTCATCCCACATTGGCCCAGATCAGGGCAGGGGAGAGCAAGTCCCTGGATTTCTCAGCAAGGTGAATCAGAGCTTTGCTTTCAGGGAGCTGGATGCAGTCCTACGACTTGTAAAGATCAGAGCACAGCAGAGAAACTGACTCAGAGCTCAGCTCTGAGCAGCTCAGCTCTGAGCAGCTCTGACTTGTCAGTGAGGCCAAAAAGAGATGGCATGAGGGGAGGAAGAGCAGGGCAGGCAGGGATGGGAGAGGAAGAGCAGGGCAGGGAGGCGAGAGGAAGAGCAGGGCAGGGAGGCGAGAGGAAGAGCAGGGCAGGGAGGCGAGAGGAAGAGCAGGGCAGGGGGGGGGGAGGAAGAGCAGGGCAGGCAGGGATGGGAGAGGGAGAGCAGGGCAGACAGGCATGGGGAAGGAAGAGCAGGGCAGGGGTGGGAGAGGAAGAGCAGGGCAGGGGTGGGAGAGGAAGAGCAGGGCAGGGGTGGGAGAGGAAGAGCAGGGCAGGGATGGGAGAGGAAGAGCAGGGCAGACAGGCATGGGAGAGGAAGAGCAGGGCAGACAGGCATGGGAGAGGAAGAGCAGGGCAGGCAGGCATGGGAGAGGAAGAGCAGGGCAGGCAGGCATGGGGCAGGGTTCTGTGAGCTCCAAGGGTCCAGGCTGCTGAGCTGTCCAGACAGTTGTGTAGCACAGAGCTGCTGAAGGGAATGGAAGAGCTCTGTTGGGAGCAGAGGAGCCACAGAGGTGACCTCAGCAATGGTTATAAAGATGTGCAGGTGAGTGCCAGGAGGCTGGAGCCAGGCTCTGCTGGGTGATGCCCAGTGCCAGCACAAGGGGCACTGGGTGCAAGCTGAGGCAGAGGAAGTTTCATTTCAACATGAGGAGGATTTTTTTCCCTGTGAGGGTGCCAGAGCCCGGGCACAGGCTGCCCAGGGGGGCTGTGGAGTCTCCCTCTCTGGGGATATTCAAACCCACCTGGATGTGTCCCTGCGTGACCTGCTCTGGGTGCTCCTGTTCTGGCAGGGGGTTGGGCGGGCTGAGCGTTGGAGGTCCTTTCCAAGCCATTCTGTGAGTCTGACCCTTGGCAGGGAGCTGCAGTGGATGAACTGTGTCCTGTGCTCTGTTCCAGGTGGGCAAGAGGTGCCCTGAGTGCCACTGTCGTGCCAAGAAGAGGAGGCTGCTTGAAGCTTTCTTCTGACCCCTCAGAAAGGGGCAGGTGCTTGGTGCCAGCAGCAGGGATCCCTGTGCTGGGAGCTCCAGCTGAAGGCTCATTTCCCTCTCCTGCCTGGCATCCTGCACACCAGCACCTCTCACTGCTTCCTGCAGAGGTGACCCAGCTGCAAGGCCTTTGTCCTCAGCCAGCAGCAGCAGAAGGATCTCTGTTGGCATTCAGCAGGTTTGTTCCTTATGGCAGCCTGTAGGCTCTCCTGTGCCCACTGCCAGGCTGACCTTGGATGTCCTGGAGGGGGTTGTCCTTCACAGCACCCTGGGAGAAGCCTGGCAGGGGAGCTGGGCTGGCAAGGAGACCACAGTGCCCAGCCTGCTGCTCCTGGAAGAAGGGATTCATGTGTGCCTGGCAGCAGCTGCTGCCTCCAGTAGAAGATCATGGCAAAAAATGATGTGCTGAAGAGAAATCCCCATGGCTGGGCAGAGAGTGTGAGCACTGCCTGGCATCTGCTGGGGCACCCCAGAGCCTGATCCCTTCCCTCCTGCTGTGGCAGCCTCTGAAAAGTGCTTCTCAGGAGCCTTTTGTTTTTCTGCTGGGTGTTGTTCCTTCTGTTGTGCCTCTGTTAGTTGATATTTGCCTCTCCAGAAGAGGAGGGGAAAGAAAAGACTTCAACTGATGTTACAGCAAACCAGGATGGCTTCAAAACTCCTCAGTTCCTCCTCTCTGTGAGCAGTTTTTGAGTTCCAGGAGTTAGCCTGAAAGGTTTGAATCCAGTTTAAAGTCTCCAGTTTGCTGTTGGAAACCAAATGAAGCTTTAAGTAAAAACCATTTTTGGTCTTCATTTGGGTTTGGGCAGACCTTGAGGTTGTTGGATGTTGAATCATAGTGGGTCTGGGAAGCTTCAGCCTCTGGGGGTTTGGGATGTTGCTGGAATAGTTTTGCTTGCCAAACTTGAGCACAGGATTCCCAAATTGAGCAGAGTGGTGAGACACTGGCACAGGTTGAGGGTGGTGAGACACTGGCACAGGTTGAGGGTGGTGAGACACTGGCAGAGGTTGCCCAGGGAGGTTGTGGAGCACAGAATCACCCAACGTGATCAAAGATCACGTTGGGTGATTCTGTGCTCCACAACCTCCCTGCAGATCTTCTTCTGTGCTCCACAACCTCCCTGGAGGTGTTCAGGGCCAGGTTGGATGAGGCCTTGAGTGACCTGTACTAGTGGGAGGTGTCCCTGCCTGTGGCAGGGGGTTGGAGCTAGCTGAGCTTTGAGGTCCCTTCTAACCTTCCCATTCTATGATTCCAAACTTGAGCAGAGGATTCTCAAACTTGAGCACAGGATTCCCCAACCTTGAGCAGAGGATTCCCCAAACTTGAGCAGAGGATTCCCCAAACTTGAGCACAGGATTCCCCAATTGAGCACAGGATTCCCAAATTGAGCAGAGGATTCCCCAACCTTGAGCAGAGGATTCCCAACTTGAGCACAGGATTCCCCAATTGAGCACAGGATTCTCAAACTTGAGCAGAGGATTCCCCAATTGAGCAGAGGATTCCCCAACCTTGAGCAGAGGATTCCCCAAACTTGAGCAGAGGATTCCCCAAACTTGAGCACAGGATTCCCCAATTGAGCACAGGATTCCCAAATTGAGCAGAGGATTCCCCAACCTTGAGCAGAGGATTCCCAACTTGAGCACAGGATTCCCCAATTGAGCACAGGATTCTCAAACTTGAGCAGAGGATTCCCCAATTGAGCAGAGGATTCCCCAACCTTGAGCAGAGGATTCCCCAAACTTGAGCAGAGGATTCCCCAAACTTGAGCACAGGATTCCCCAATTGAGCACAGGATTCCCAAATTGAGCAGAGGATTCCCCAACCTTGAGCAGAGGATTCCCAACTTGAGCACAGGATTCCCCAATTGAGCACAGGATTCTCAAACTTGAGCAGAGGATTCCCCAATTGAGCAGAGGATTCCCCAACCTTGAGCAGAGGATTCCCCAACCTTGAGCAGAGGATTCCCCTCACAGAGTGGCTGAGGTTGGAAGGGATCTCCAGAGCTCATCTCCCCCTGCCCTGGGCAGGACATCTCCCCCAGCCCAGGTTGCTCAGGGTCTGGCATCAGCCTCCAGGATCATCCAGACCTCAGGGTCTCATCCAACCTGGCCTTGAGCACCCCCAGGGAGGGGGCAGCCACAGCCTCCCTGGGCAGCCTGTGCCAGTCTCCCCACCCTCACTCACAGTCTCCTCTCTCCCAGCTCAAAGCCATTCTCCCTCCTGTCACTCCCAGCCCTTGTCAGAAGTCCCTCCCCAGCTCTCCTGTAGGATCCCTTCAGGTGCTGGCAGGCTGCTTCTGCCTCAGCTCCAAACCATTCCTCCTTGTCCTGACTCCAGACACCCTCAGGAGAAATCCCTCTGCAGCCTTCCTGCAGGATCCCTGCAGCTGCTGGAGGGCAGATCCCTTCCAGCCTGAGCCATGCTCTGAATTCTTCGTGTGGGATGAGACTGGCAGCAGCTCGATGCAGCTTCACTTCTTGGTGCATCCTGCAGCCTGGCTGAGTGGAACAGGCAGGCTGGGAGCAGTGCAGAGTTCCTGAGTGCTAAGGTACCTCAGAGCCTTGTCCACTTCTCCCTGGGCAGGGCTGCAGCTTGCTGCTTGTGCCACTGGAGGGAAGCCACAGCACAGGAGCAGAGCTCTGAGCATCTTCAGAGGCAGAAGAGGGAAGGCTTTGTTTAGGCTCAGCTGTGGGCTGCAGAAATGCTGTTGGATCGCTGAGGCCTGTGTGGTTTGCTGGGACAAAGATCATCAGACTAATTTCCTCCCCCCTCCTCAGTTTTCTTGCTGTGCTTCTTCCCTGCTGCTGGAGTTGTTCCAGCTCTGGAGACTCTTCTTACCTGGCAGTGCTCCCTGGTTGGTGAGGCAAGGCAGAGGCACCAGGTTAAGAAGGTCTTGGTGCCTTCAGGAGACTCATACATTCGACTCCTCAGCAGTTGGATCATCTTGCTGAGGAGATTTGCCTGCTGGGAACCCACCCTGCCAAGCTCTGGAGCCCTCCAGGCTCCCCAGCAGTGACTCTGCCCTGTGCAGACAAGAGCCATTTGGAGTGGCCCTGGGTTGGGGCTGCTCTCTGCCGTGGTGGGGACTGCACTGGGGCAGGTCTGGAGGTTTAACTCCTTGCTGGCAGCCAGGTGGATGTTAGCCAGCCCTGATGATGCATCCAGCCTGCTGCTTGTCCCTGTCTGCAGCTGATCTGCTCATCACTGCTGTGCTGACAAAGGATTGAAAGCCTCCTCACATCCCTGACTCATCGTGGAGAGGCTTTCAGAGAAGCTCTGGGCCAAGCAGGCTGCTGCAGCCCAGCAGCAGTGAGCAAAGAGCTTTTCTGTGCTTGTGTCCTGCAGCTTTTCCTGCAGAGCCAGAGAAGGGCAGCAAGGCTGGGGAGAGGCCTGGGGCACAGCCCTGTGAGGAGAGGCTGAGGGAGCTGGGGGTGTGCAGCCTGCACAGGAGGAGGCTCAGGGCAGAGCTCATTGCTCTCTGCAGCTCCCTGAAGGGAGGTTGTAGCCAGCTGGGGTTGGGCTCTGCTGCCAGGCACCCAGGGACAGAAGGAGGGGACACAGCCCCAAGCTGTGCCAGGGCAGGTCTGGGCTGGATGTTAGGAGGAAGTTGTTGGCAGAGAGAGTGATTGGCATTGGAATGGGCTGCCCAGGGAGGTGGTGGAGTGCCCATCCCTGGAGGTGTTGAAGCAAAGCCTGGCTGGGGCACTTAGTGCCATGGTCTGGTTGCTTGGCCAGGGCTGGGTGCTAGGTTGGGCTGGGTGAGCTTGGAGCTCTCTGCCAACCCTGCCAATCTATGCCAAACATAGATTCTGTGGTTCTTGTTGAGCCCAGCTGCAGGCCCAGGGTCAGGCATGCTTTAGTTCAGCACTGCCTCTGGCTTCTGCTGGCAGCTGCTGTGGTTGTGCTGCCCTGGCACAGTGAGTGGCTCTCTGCAGGTAGGGTGAGCTTGGAGGTCTCCTCCAACCTGGCTGCTTCTGTGACTCTGAGGCAGCTCCGAACTCCAGGGGAGGTCTCGAGGTCTCTCCTAGCAGACAAACTGGCATCACCCAGCAGCCTGTGAGGCTTGCAGTGCAGCCATCCCTGCTTCCTGGGAGCCTCCCAGCAGTGAATTCAACCTGAGCTGTGGGGCAGCTCTCTGGGCCCTTGCCATTGCCATCCCTGCAGCCCGTGGGCAGCAGCTGGGCAGGGAGCTGACCGCTCCAGCATCACTTCTGGCACAGTCCTACCCACACATTCCCACACCCTAACTTCCACAGAACCAGTTGGAGGCTTCTGTGTCACCAACCCCTTCATGACCTCACTGCTGGTCCTCCTAGATGTGTTTAAAGTGCTGTTTCCTCCACATCCCCCACCCCAGCAATAAAGCTGCTTCCAAGGAAGCCTTGAAGGAGAACATCTCCAGGAGCCAGCTGCTGGGATGCGATCGGCGCGGAGCTGGCTGCAGGGAGGAGGAGGAGGAGGGACAGAGGTAGGACACTAATGATGAAGGAAGAGAAATCATTTCAGGAAGACTCCAAAGGGGTTAAAGGAAGTGCTCCCAGCAGAGTGCTCCAGGAAAAGCAAAGCCAGCCGTGGACACTCCTTGCTGATTTGGGAAGCAAATGACAGAGGAGTTACAAAGCATGAAGGAAGTTGGTGCTGAGCTCCCTCAGGTTCCCCTGCCTGGCAGTGCTATGACTGTGCCTGGAACGCTGTCCCCAGCTTGCAGTGCTGTGTCATGCAGTCCTGCTGCTGCTTTCCCCAAGCAAAGGAGCTGGGAAGGAAACCAAAGTGAGCAGAGTGACTCTAGAATCGAGAAGGGCTTGAGCCGTGGCTGCTGGAGCTGTGGCTCCTGACACACAGGGAAGAATTTATTTGCTTTTTGGATTTTCTTTTTTTTCTCTCCCTCACCCACCCAGAAACCTGATTTTTGCCAGAGGGGTTTGGGAAAGCCAAGCTGCTGGGCACCCTGAGTGTCAGATGGTGCCCTGTGGGCAGAGGTGAAGTCAGAGCCAGGAGAGGAGGAGGCTGAATTCCTTCATCCAAGCTACCTCTGTAGGTCAGGAAGTCAGCAGCAGTCAGGGCAGTGACCCTGGCAAGGGTTCACTGGGCAAGAAAAGGAACAGGCAGGAAAAGATTGATGGGCACTGGAACCTGTGCCCCTGAGGATGGGCACTGGAACCTGTGCCTATGAATCACAGAATGGTAAGGTTGGAAGGGACCTCAAAGATCATCCAGTTCCAACCCCCTGCCATAGGCAGGGACACCTCCCACTAGCACAGGTCACTTAAGGGCNCTGGAACCTGTGCCTGTGAGCACAGGCTGAGGGAGCTGGCAGCAGAGGAGCCTGAGGGCTGCCCTCACTGCTGTGCTGAAGATGTGCAGGGCAGTGTGGGCAGGACCCAGCCAGGATCTGCTCAGGGATGGCCAATGCCAGCACAAGGGGCACTGGGTGCCAGCTGGAGCAGGGGAAGAGGAGGGAAAGCTTTGTCTGTGTGAGGGTGCAGAGCCCTGGAGCAGGCTGCCCAGAGAGGCTGTGGAGCCTCCTGCTCTGGAGACATCCAACCCCACCTGGCCACGTTCCTGTGTGGCCCTCCCTAGGTCACCCTCCTTTAGCAGGGGGGGGTTGGACTCGATGCTCTCCAGAGGTTCCTTTTCCAACCCTCTCCCCACCCTATGCTCCTTGGGTGCTTTTGATTCCCTCCTGAGGGAGCTGGACAAGACCTGAGGCCGTGCAGATCAACTCCTTTGAGTAAGCCTTTTGCAAACATCCCAGTGTGACTCTGCATCACAGCTCATGACTCTGCAGAAGGTTGGATGACCTGGTTTGTCCTGCAGCTTCTGGGAAGACTCTAGATGTGTCAGCAGGGAGGCTGGCAGCAGGAGAAAGAGCCCTGTGAAACCCCTGGTAGGAAGGTTGAGATCAGCTTTCTGCTTACCAGGAAGGGAAACGAGCTGCTGGGGAGCAGGAGGCTGCTCTGAAATGCCAAGCTGGGGTGGGGGTGAGGAGGGGAAATGAGCCTCCAGAAATAGAGGTCTCCCTTCAGCTCTTCAGCCAAGCAGGCTTCGTGCTTGGGTCAGGCTAAAGATGAGTTTCACCCAACAGAAACATCCTCAGGATGTGCCTCAGTCCCAGGGCAGCCCTGGGGGCTGCCCAAGCTGCTGATGCATACTGACAAAGCACTGAGCCCTGCCTCAGGAGTCCCATCCAGAGCTCTTACACACCCTTAGCAGCTCTGAGTGATGGAGGCAAACCAGCAGCAGGATGTAAATCCAGCCTGGAACGGGCTGTGAGAGTCAGCCCCAGCCCTGGTGGGTGCAGAATGCAGGGGGGAGGGGGCAAAGCATTCTGAGATTATTCATCCAAGCATTCGTAGATCAGTGGAATGGGTTGGGAGGAACCCTGAAGACCCCTCCCTGGCAGTGGCAGGGACACCTTCCACTTTTTAGGCACATGTTGACTTCCAGCTCAGTGTTTCCTTTAACCATGATGAGCAGGAGGTGGTCTGAGTGGAGGGAGCTCTGGGGCTTACTTCTCCTTCTGGGCTGGCTTTGCTTGCTTTGCAAACTGAGCCTTTAACTGTTGTGAGGTTTGATCTTTAGCAGTGTGAAGAAGAAAGTCCCCAAGGTTCCCCCTCCACAGCCCCTGTGACTGCTGGCAGGAGGTGAGGAGTCTGTGTGTGGGCTGTGTGTGTGGTGTGAGCATCATGTGCTGGGTGTGACCATGCACGGAGGGCACAAGTGTGAAAAGGCATTTTGGGAACTCTGAGGCTTCAAAGGCTCCATCAGAAAGCTGGGGACAGAATCTGAGCAGGGCCTGTTGGGACAGGACAAGGAGGGGATGGTTTGGACTCAAAGAGGGAGATTCAGAGTGGAGAGAAGGGAGAAGTGTTTGACACTGAGGGTGGGGAGAGCCTGGCCCAGGCTGCCCAGAGAGGTGGGAGCTGCCCCAGCCCTGGCACCACTGCAGCTCAGGGTGGTTGTGGCTGTGAGTAATCTGCTCTGGTTGGGAGTGTCCCTGCTGAGTGCAGTGGACTGGACTGGATGAGCTTGAAAGGTCCTTTCCCACCCAAACCAGTTTGGGGTTCTAAGCTGAGGACGTAAGGGGCCCAGCTCCTGGCACTGAGGAAGGTCCTCTGCAGGGCTGTGGTTCAGCCTCACAGCTTGGCCATGTGTGCAGCATCTTTAAACACTGTCAGGAGCACCTCTGTGGTGTTTGTCTCCCACCACTGCCCAAACTCAGGCTCCTGGGATGCTCCACTTGGGGTTTGACACTCGCAGCTGCTTGCTGGCCTGAGCTGCCTGGCAGAGCAGAGGGCATCCATGGCACTGGGAGATGCTTGGGAGACCTATAAATTGGGACAGAAAAGCAGTCTCTGTTCCTTGGGGACAGCTGATTCCCAGGTGGAATTCCTTTCTTGGTGCTCAATGATGAGACCTTTGTTCTGAGGCCAGTGAGGGCACCAAGTGTGGCTGCTGTCAGCAGCTGGAGGGCTTTCAGAGCAGGCACCAGAGGCTGACCTGAGAGCAGCAAGGCTGCCAGTGGCAGTTCCACAGAACATGGCTTGTGGGAGGATGGTTCAGAGCCTTTGGTGTCTCCATGTGGCACTGCTGGAGGGGCCAAGGGCATTGCCCAGGTGTGTCCATGGGCTGGCTGCTGCCTTCAGGCAGCTCTCCTGGATGCTTTGCTGCTTGGTGGTTGTTGCCCCATTTTAGCTTGAGAGAGGTGCAGGGAGTGCTGCTCTGCTGGTTTAGCTGGTACCAGCTGGTTCTTCCCCCACTCATCAGCCCAGATGCCAAGGCAGTGATGGCAGAGCCCTTGCCATGCAGAAGGTTTCTGGGCATCCTGACCTGTGCTCACAGCAAAATGCAGCCAGGGATGGGTGGGGTCCTGATGGAGCTGGCAATTAGGTTGTGACATTGAGGAGGAGAGAGCAAAAGCTGCTGGAGCTGCAGCTGAGCACAGTCTGCATGAGGATGGGAGCTGGCAGAGGGTTGGCTTCTCCTCCATGGGCTGGGAGCTGTTCCTCTCAGCTACCTGTTTGGAATCAAGCTGTAGCTTCTCCCTTCTGCTCTGCCTGGTGGCCTCACTCCTGAGAGGAAAGATGCTTGGGAAGGAGCAGAAAGGTGAGCTTGGAGGTCCAGAGGAGGACGAGGGGGGAGCTTGGAGGTCCAGAGGAGGATGAGGGGGCAGCTTGGAGGTCCAGAGGAGGATGAGGGGGCAGCTTGGAGGTCCAGAGGAGGTGGTGCTCTTCCACAGGCTAGGTGAGGATCTTCTACACCCAGGAGAAGGAGCAATGCTGTGCTTTCCTTCTCCTTCCCCCTGTGCTTGTGGGAGACCAGAGCAAACTCAGCTGGAGCAGAGGGCTGCTGGGCACACCACAGTGAGCTTCTGAGCTCTTTGAGCAGCTGCCCGTGGCTGGGTGTTGCCTTCAGAGGGAATGTGGAGAACAAGGTCCAGGAGTGAGCTGGATTTAAGTAGGGACAGCTGCTGGTCAGTGCCCTCCCGTGGGGCTCTGCAGGACCTGTGAGGCTGAGCCCAGTCTCCCCCTAAAACCTGTGGGGTCTAAGGTTGATGGCAGGATGCCACCTGTCAGACCCTGAGATGTCTCCTCCTCAGCTGCTGGGTGCTGGGACCCCACGACAGGCAGCTCAGAGTGGGGTCAGATGTTGTCCTTGGTGCTCATCATCCTCTTTGAGGCACAGGAGGTTCCATGTGAGCCTGAGGAGGATTTTTTTTTTCCCTGTGAGGGTGCCAGAGCCCTGGCACAGGCTGCCCAGGGGGCTTGTGGAGTCTCCCTCTCTGCAGATGTTCAAGAACCCTCTGGATGTGTTCCTGTGGGATCTGCTCCGGGGGATCCTGAGCTTTGGAGGTCCCTTCCAGCCCCTGACATTCTGTGATTGTACCAAAGGGCAGCCAAAGCTCTGAGACAGCCTCAGGACCGTGCCAGACCCCCCAGAGCCAGAGCTGTCCCACAGGGGCAGTGTTCTGCTGTGGGAGAGGCAGGATGGGGGCTGCCCCCCACGGCCCCGTGGCACCAGTTCCAAGTACTGGCTGGGCAGAGTTTGGGGGCAAACTGCCCTAGCAAGCAAGTGGAGGCTGTTACTGGGAAGTTGCTTTGGCATTTACAGCCTTTGTGCGGGGAGGGGGGGGATTTCCCTGCCTCTCCCCAGCCAAAACAAAAAATTAAATAAATAGTAATAAGCCTCAGGAAAGGCACTGGGCAAAGTGGGCAGAGAGGCTGCAAGCGACCCCCACCCGCGGGTCGGGACCGCCGCCGGGGAAGCGGCGTCGGGAGGGCAGCGAGAGGCTGGGGGGGACACACGGAGCGGGATCGGGAGGGGTCGGCCCCACCGCTGCTGTAGGAGGGACCTTCCTCTGCCGAGGGGTATAAAGGTGCAGGGAGGAGAGGCCAAAGGCGGGGAGCAGGGAGGTGAGCGGCGGGGATGGGCTGGGGGAGGGTAGGACGGGGAGGGTCGGAAGGAAGGAAGGAAGGAAGGAGGGAGAGAGAGAGAGAGGACAGGCAGCTGGTCCCGGGGATGGCATGGGATGGGCAAGGCAAGTCCACCCCAGAGAGTGGGATGGGGAGGGATGAGGAGAGAGGGCAGCTGGTCCTGGGAGATGGGATGGAGAGGGATGAGGAGAGAGGGCAGCTGGTCCTGGGAGATGGGATGGAGAGGGATGAGGAGAGAGGGCAGCTGGTCCTGGGAGATGGGATGGAGAGGGATGAGGAGAGAG